>JAJIBD010010249.1:0-86194 GCA_021461705.1 Cryptotis parvus | reverse complement strand
CAGATGACCTGCTCCACTTATTTATTTACTTACTTATTACTTATTTGGTGGGGAAATTTTTATCAGCACTTCTTGCTCGCCTTTCTTACTGCTGCTGTATTTGGTGGGGAAGCTTTTTGAGTAGCACCCGACGATGCTCAGGGATTACTTCAGGTTCTGCACTCAGGAATTACTCCTTGCAGTGCTCATGGGACCATATGGGATATCAGGAATAGAACCCAGGTGGGCTGCATGCAGGACAAAAGGCTCTCCCCACTGTACTATATTACTCCAGCCCCTCCGTTTATCTTTAATGGTTCACCATTAACTCAGCAACATAGCCTAGAAATCCTGCAATCATTTTTTCATTTTTTTCTGTGTAACCCAAATGCAGACCTTTGCAGAAGCTCTATTTTCTTTCCACCTCTATTATAAATATTCCAAAAACAGGGGGACGGGTGTTGCAGAAAGTACAGAGTATAAGGTGCTTGCCTTATACACAGTAGACTAAGGTTTGATCCTTGGCATCCCATATGGTTTCCTGAGCACTGCCAGGAGTAATTTCTGAAAGCAGACCCAGGAATAATCCCTGGGCATTGCTGGGAGTGACCCAAAACACACACAAAAAAATTAAAAAAAAAAAAAAGAAAAGAAGGGGATAAGCCTGGGGGTGTGTTTATTACTTTCAGTGGTTGTTTCTGGAAAATAATTCAAAAACAACAATAGAGAAACAACAAAAGGAATTTCTGTAGTAAAGTGGAGGGAGGTGTCTTCTGTGATCAGAATTCCTTTCCTACTTCTGAAAGTGACAGACTCAGACACCCCCAAGACTTGGGTGGTACAGATCACCATGACCCTAATCAAACCCATCACCACCGCCACCCCCCACACATGAAAATCTACACGCATCATGCAGTATTGGTTAGGGACCTTTGGCTAGTATTTCTTGAGTGCTGACCAACCATATATATTATCATTATAAAGGACGCTGGGGCCAGTTCTCACCCTCACCTTCACGTCTGTTCCACTAAAAATGGCGTGAATTATAGCACTGGTTTTATTAACCACAGAGTGCAGTTACTCGGTAGCCTAGCAGATTGCTACTGTTACTCCAACTGAATTGGGTAAGCACAGACACTAAGAGGACTGAGGCCAATTCTCACTGACTGTTTAGTCAATAAATCTGAAAAATAAAATACTTCACCTCTTATATAACTAATCCATTAAGAAGTAGAGAATAAACACATCAATAGTCACATTAAAGCTAAGAGTCAAAAACACAACGAAAAGCCCAGGAAACCCAACTATGTATGTGGGTGTCTGTTTCAAGTAAAAGACAAAAGGAAGGAAGAGACACCATGTAACTTCTGAAAGATATGTGTCTGTGTTAAATTCTATATAAATTTTCTAAGAATGAACGGTCTAATTTGCCACGGAGACATATTCCAAATTGCTCGCACCAAATAGTGGCGTATTCTCCTCTTGAATAATTGGCCCCACTGCTCTATTCCCCAGCTTTGCAAAAAACTATCTCCAGCTGCTTCTTGGGATAGAAAGGAAACTTCCAAGCACGTCTTTTCCCAGTAGTCCTCCGTCAGCCATCTCTGAGGCTTTCCCCATGCAAGCCTCCATCAGCTGAACAGTAGTGACCTCACCTCAGACCATACCCATGGTAGCCAACATGGCTGGGAGCTCAATGCTAGGGGGTCAAGAATGCAGAGCTACTTAAGCCCTGTGGCTCCAGGGCCCACCAGAACCAGCCCAGCAGTGCTCTGGCGCCTCCAGGGCCACACCTGCTGATGCTTCAGGAGGTTCTGTGTTGCTGGGAGTCTAATCCAAGTTGGGTGCGAGCCAGGCATGTGACTCAGTGGTACAGCCTATGTCTCACATATAAGACTGATCCATCGCCACTGAAACAAAATTAGAAAATAAAATGAAGATATATATATATATATATTCCTCCTCCCACTTCAGTCTTCTTGAAACAGAGGATGGAAATTCTCTACATGATTGGCATGCACAATAAAGAAAGTGTGTAAATCACAAGATCCTACCAGCACTCAATAGAGCTGAAGTTCCTTCTGACTCAGAACTTTCCCTTCACCAACCCAATCTTTTAAGACCAGCATTTACAATCTTACCAGCAGCCACCAAGAAACAAAACCCAAAAGCCACATCCCTGCAGACTTACCGCTGGTTTCACTAACCAGACTCTAGACACTTGGCACTCACATCACTTGCCAGACACCACGCAGTGCCCACACCCATGCTCAACACATTAGCTATGTCTAAGCCATGTCTTGTCACTCATAATGTCTCCAGACCTTAAGTACTACTTGCAGTAAGCATGGTGATGCATTCAATGACTGCCTGTGTTACCGAGAAATATCAGGAATCTAAGCAGATGAAGCAAATCTGTCAACTTTTCAAGCAATGGGTATAAATGTTTAGGAAACTGTTAAATGATACAAATTGAACAAGAAGGGACTAGAAGAGTCTAGAACATAGGGGATGCAAAGTCAAATGCCCACAGGACCCAAGCAGGGTCACATGGGTAAGTGGAATGATGACAGCAGCGAGTCTAAGGACTGTGGGGAAACAGAGGACAGTCACCAACCCCCAAGGACCAGGAGCTGCCCACGCCTGCTGTGCCCGAGACTGGAGCTGCCAGATAGTCTGATCCCTCCTTCCTGACATGATACTGAAGTCCATATTTTTAAAATAAGACCCACAGCCAATATTGCCCAGGACCACCGAGGTGGGATTAAAATCTAAGACAACTAGGTCTAGACTCTAATATCTGAGTCACATCCCAGCCCTGAAAATTCAGATTTAGATATGAAATCTTCTAGCTTTTAATGCCGGCAATTTAGTTCAAAAAAACAAATTATTTTGATTGTCGGGGCCAGGAGAGTGGGTTGTTAGTATGGGTTTGCTGTCGTTTGTTTTGCAGTGCTAGAACTAAAATCCAGGGGCTCGTGCAATTAAGCACGCATCCTACTGTCAGACTCTCTGGCCCTCAGATGCGCGGGCACCTCACATTTTCAAAAGGATGTGGAAAAAGAGATAGTTCAGGAAGTCTCTGGACACAGATTGGGAAAGACTAGCTTCTCTTTGCCAGGACAAATGAAATAATAAATCCTTTCTACGGCTGCCTGTGAAAAACACGGGATTCTAAGAAAAAAGAGCAAACCAGAACATCTTTTTGAAGTCTTTGCACTTTCTATTCCAAATAACATGTCATGGATAACAGCCTCAGAGATTCTCAGGCCTGTAGGGTCGTGCAGACCCTTATCTGAGAACGACATCTGCATTCTAGCCAAAATGTGGTATCTGGGGGGCAATGGGCATCCAAAGCAGTGCCTGGCCACTCCTTGCCACTGCTGGTCCAGATGATGAGATCAGCTTTCTCTGAATGTTGTTACATCCGGGTATCTTAAATATTATGGACATCTTCACATTGTTATTATAATGATAGCACACTATTTGATTGGATCGATGGCTGGCAATTTAGCCAATTCTTCATTTTCTCGCTATCATGAACTTCACTGAATGGCAGAAAATTCAGGAAGGCAGATGGGGCAGAGGGAATAAGTTCATCTATTCTCGCCATGGATACCGAAGGGCAAGTCTGCTCAGTTCTGTGGCCAGCACTGCTCCGGCCGAGATAGCCACACTCTCCCATGGAGAGTCCCCCTTCCATCACTAATGGCATGCAGAGCCCATGCACTTCGTCATTGTTTCCTAGGAAAAGTACTCTAATGTGGGTCAGATAATAAGCAGACACTGAAGATTTTTGTTGCACATTGCTAAGTTACCCACCAGACCGTGCGTACCCAGGTTTACTGGCAATGGAATGCGGAGAGTGCCCATATCTCGAGCTCCTTGACTGGCTGTCTGGGAAGAACTAGGGTCATATCAGTAAGGGGGAAGCTATTACCGCTATTTCTGCTGTCCCAGTGCAGACTTTGCCATGCTATCATTGCTCTATAGCAAACTACTAAAGCTGAGCG
This sequence comes from Cryptotis parvus, assembly GCA_021461705.1. Taxonomy (NCBI): domain Eukaryota; kingdom Metazoa; phylum Chordata; class Mammalia; order Eulipotyphla; family Soricidae; genus Cryptotis; species Cryptotis parvus. The sequence goes on along the minus strand of JAJIBD010010249.1, from coordinate 82,202 downwards.
CAGAGGTGGTATCCATTAAATGGCTAAGTCCACAGTTCAATTCAATTCCAGTGGGTTTGAGCTTAAATCTGACTTGGAACCACAACAAAGAGGCAGCTTCTACCTGAGCCATTATAGGCACTTAACATATTCCCGACCTCACTTTCTACCTGCAAAGGACTGCCAATATCAACCTTCAACACTGGGATTACAGGATAATGCCTGGACAATGTCAGCTCTTAGCAAACTACCTATAATCGTGCACACAAAACCTAATCAATTATAGAATTAGAAATTACCTGACTTTCTAGCCAATTTCACCTGACTTTCTAGTGAAATTAATTTGATTTTATTAATATTTCTTAAGGTATTTTACCTAAAGAGTTGTGGCAAGAAATTAGATAGAGCTAAAGGATCATATTATTTCTAATATAAAATAAAATGTAAAATCAAAATATAAATATGCTCAATTTAATTGTTCTTCCAAACAGAAGTATTTCAACTAAAAAATCTTCTGCATGTGTGATCAGTTTATAGTCACTGCTTTGTATATGTTTTGCCATTTTCGTAATTAGTAAATCAAAATATCTTAAGATTTTGTTCAACTGTTTTTTTCTGCCCCATTCTCGCCACCCCTGATCTGTTACAGTGACCATGGGATTCCCAGACTCCCATTTGTTCCTGGTCCCTTAACTGACTTGATGAGAGAAAAAAAGACTGACCAAGATTAATAAGGAGCATGATGAAAAGACTTTCACAACTGTAATGTAATTAAACTGTAATGTAATTAAAGTGCCCTAACCCTGGGGGCGGAGCTATAGTCCAGCAGGTAGGGCGTTTGCCTTACACGCAACCGACCGGGTTCGATCCCCGGCATCCCATATGGTCCCCAAGCCCCAAGCACCGCCAGGAGTAATTCCTGAGTGCAGAGTCAGGAGTAATCCTGAGCATTGCCGGGTGTGACCCAAAAAGCAAAAAAATAAAATAAAATAAAATAAATAAAATAAAATAAAATAAAATAAAATAAAATAAAATAAAGTGCCCTGACCCTAATGCGGATTCCTGACAGGGATTAGCAACAGAGAGGTTGGTGGCATCAGCCTCATCAGTTCTCAAGCCCATCCTAACCAACGGAGACTGGAAAACAAGAACACCACAAATTTTGCACCTGTAATTTTTGACACCTATTGTCTCTGCACTGTTCAGACACTTTCAAAATTACAGGTTAGAGAAATGATTCAAGTCATGAGAACACACAGTCTGTCAGGGAAGCTGCCTTTTGAATTTACTCCCTCGTGTCACCCTAGCGCTGGTGCCAGCCACTGTCAGAAGCAGAAATAAACTAACACACCCTGATGGTAGTTTTGAGATAATTAAATGATAAAACAATAAAGAATGCCAAGGCTAGGGCCGGAGTGATAGTACAGAGGGTAGAGCATTTGCTTTCCATGTGGCCAACCCACATCCAATCCCCAGATTCCATATGGTTCCCTGAGCACTGCCAGGAATAATTCCTGAGAGAAGAGCCAGGAGTAATCCCTGAGCCCAAAATAAAAAAAAAATGAAAAAGAACAATGCCAAGGCTGGGCTGTAGATACACAGTGGGAAAGACTTTGTCATGTATTCAAACAAACCAGGTTCAATCCTCAGCACCACACCCGTCCCCAGAGACCTGCCAAAAGTGATCCCTGAACAAAGATGAGAGGAGGACTTTAGCATAGCTGGCTGTGAGAGAAAATTAAAAAATAATACCCAGAGCTGGAGGGTTGCAGAGATAGCATAGGGCAAGTGAAGACTCTTGCCTTACATACATGTGACCCCAGTACAATTCAGCCATCATATTAGGTTCCCTGAGCACCACTAGGAATGACGCGGAGGATCACATGCTATTTCAGAGCACTGATAGGTGTGGCTCCCAAGAGCAGCAAAAATGCCAAAGCTGATTATGACTCAGCAATTTCAGCTATTAATACACTTATGGTAGAAAATCACAAAAAATTAATTGTTCTGTGCCCGGTCTATTTCTGTACCTTTTTTGGTACCCGTTTCTCACTTCTCCACCCTGGGTACAACCCAATACTGTTCACACATCCCCTCAGCCACAGGAAAACTAAGTTATTTCTGAAAACACTACTCTCACTGTATGACAAAATCAAGCCAAAAGTACAAAACAGCTTCCTTCAGGTGCCCTTGAGTAAAGGGTAAGACAGTCACAGGGTTTTACTGCTCTCGGTGTAGAGGGCACGACAGTCACAGAGTTTTATTGTCTCTCGCTGTAGAGGGTAAGATAGTCACAGGGTTTTACTACCTCTGCTGTAGAGGGTAAGACAGTCACAGGGTTTTAATGTCTCTTGCTGTAGAGAGTAAGACAGTCACAGGATTTTAATGTCTCTGTTGTAGAGGGTAAGACAGTCACAGAGGTTTACTGCCTTCCGCTAATAGAGGGTAAGACAGTCACAGGGTTTTATGTCTCTCGCTGTAGAGCATAAGACACTCACAGGGTTTTACTGACTCTGCTGTAGAGGGTAAGACAGTCACAGGGTTTTACTGTATCTCACTTTAGAGGGTAAGACAGTCACAGGGTTTTACTGTATCTCACTTTAGAGGGTAAGACAGTCACAGGGTTTTACTGTATCTCACTTTAGAGGGTAAGACAGTCACAGGGTTTTACTGTCTCTGCTGTAGAGGGTAAGACAGTCACAGGGTTTTACTGCCTCTCGCTATAGAGGGAAAGACAGTCACAGGGTTTTACTACTCTGCTGTAGAGAGTAAGACAGTCAAAGGGTTTTACTGTATGTCGCTGTAGAGGATAAGACAGTCACGGGGTTTTAGTATCTCTGCTATAGAGGTTAAGACAGTCACAGGGTTTATCTGACTCTCGCTGTAGAGGGTAAGAGAGTCACAGGGTTTTACTGCCTGCCTCTGCTGTAGAGGGTAAGACAGTCACAGGATTTTAATGTCTCTGTTGTAGAGGGTAAGACAGTCACAGAGGTTTACTGCCTTCCGCTAATAGAGGATAAGACAGTCACAGGGTTTTATGTCTCTTGCTGTAGAGGATAAGACACTCACAGGGTTTTACTGTCTCTGCTGTAGAGGGTAAGACAGTCACAGGGTTTTACTGACTCTGCTGTAGAGGGTAAGACAGTCACAGGGTTTTACTGTATCTCACTTTAGAGGGTAAGACAATAACAGGGTTTTACTGTCTCTCACTGTAGAGTGTAAAGGCAGTCACAGGGTTTTACTGCCTCTGCTCTAGAGGGAAAGACAGTCACAGGGTTTTACTGCCTCTCGCTATAGAGGGTAAGACAGTCAAAGGGTTTTACTGTATGTCGCTGTAGAGGATAAGACAGTAACAGGGTTTTAGTATCTCTGCTATAGAGGTTAAGACAGTCACAAGGTTTATCCGACTCCCGCTGTAGAGGGTAAGACAGTCACAGGGTTTTAATGTCTCTGCTGTAGAGGGTAAGACAGTCACATGACTTTAATGTCTCTGTTGTAGAGGGTAAGACAGTCACAGGGTTTTACTGTCTCTGCTGTAGAGGGTAAGATAGTAACAGGGTTTTATTGTCTCTCGCTGTAGAGGGTAAGACAGTCACAGAGTTTTACTGTCTCTCGATGTAGAGGTTAAGACAGTCACAGGATTTTACTCTCTCTTGCTGTAAAAGGTAAGACAGTGAAACGGTTTGACTGTCTCTGCCGTAGAGGGTAAGAGTCACAGGGTTTTCTGTCTCTGCTGTAGAAAGTAAGACAGTCACAGGGTTTTACTGTCTCTGCTGTAGAGGGTAAGACAGTCACAGGGTTTTACTGCCTATCACTGTACAGGCTTAGAGAATCACAGGGTTTTACTGTCTCTGTTGTAGAGGGTAAGGCAGTGAAAGGGTTTTACTGCCTCTCGCTGTAGAGGGTAAGACAGTCACAGGGTTTTACTGTCTCTGCACTAGAGGGTAAGACAGTCACAGGGTTTTAATGTCTCTGTTGTAGAGGGTAAAGACAGTCACAAGGTTTTACTGTCTCTACTGTAGAGGGTAAGACAGTCACAGGGTTTTACTGTCTCTACTGTAGAGGGTAAGACAGTCACAAGGTTTTACTGTGTCTACTGTAGAGGGTAAGACAACCACAGGGTTTTACTGCCTCTCACTGTAGAGAGTAAGACAGTCACAGGATTTTAATGTCTCTGTTGTAGAGGGTAAGACAGTCACAGGGTTTTACTGTCTCTGCTGTAGAGGGTAAGACAGTCACAGGGTTTTACTGTCTCTGCTAGAGAGGGTAAGATAGTAACAGGGTTTTATTGTCTCCCGCTGTAGAGGGTAAGACAGTCACAGAGTTTTACTGTCTCCCGATGTAGAGGGTAAGACAGTCACAGGATTTTACTGTCTCTTGCTGTAAAAGGTAAGACAGCCCCAGGGTTTTACTGCCTCTTGCTGTAGAAGGTAAAACAGTGAAACGGTTTTACTGTCTCTGCTGTAGAGGGTAAGAGTCACAGGGTTTTCTGTCTCTGCTGTAGAGAGTAAGACAGCCACAGGGTTTTAAGCCTCTCGCTTAGAGGGTAAGACAGTCACAGGGTTTTACTGTCTCTGCTGCAGAGGGTAAGGCAGTCACAGGGTTTTACTGTCTCCCGCTGTAGAGGGTAAGACAGTCACAGGGTTTTACTGTCTCTGCTGTAGAGGGTAAGACAGTCACAGGGTTTTACTGCCTCTGCTGTAGAGGGTAAGACAGTCACAGGGTTTTACTGTCTCTGCTGTAGAGGGTAAGACAGTCACAGGGTTTTACTGTCTCTGCTGTAGAGGGTTAGACAGTCACAGGTTTTACTGCCTATCACTGTACAGGGTTAGAGAGTCACAGGGTTTTACTGTCTCTGTTGTAGAGGGTAAGACAGTGAAAGGGTTTTACTGCCTCTCGCTGTAGAGGGTAAGACAGTCACAGGGTTTTACTGTCTCTACTGTAGAGGGTAAAACAACCACAGGGTTTTACTGCCTCTCACTGTAGAGAGTAAGACAGTCACAGGATTTTAATGTCTCTGTTGTAGAGGGTAAGACAGTCACAGAGGTTTACTGCCTTCCGCTAATAGAGGGTAAGACAGTCACAGGGTTTTACTTTCTCTACTGTATAGGGTAAGACAACCACAGGGTTTTACTGCCTCTCACTGTAGAGAGTAAGACAGTCACAGGATTTTAATGTCTCTGTTGTAGAGGGTAAGACAGTCACAGAGGTTTACTGCCTTCCGCTAATAGAGGGTAAGACAGTCACAGAGTTTTATGTCTCTCTCTCTGTAGAGGATAAGACACTCACAGGGTTTTACTGTCTCTGCTGTAGAGGGTAAGACAGTCACAGGGTTTTACTGACTCTGCTGTAGAGGGTAAGACAGTAACAGGGTTTTACTGCCTCTCGCTGTAGAGGGTAAGACAGTCACAGGGTTTTACTGTATCTCACTTTAGAGGATAAGACTGTCACAGGGTTTTACTGTCTCTGCTGTAGAGGGTAAGACAGTCACAGGGTTTTACTGTCTCTGGTTGTAGAGGGTAAGACAGTCACAGGGTTTTACTGTCTCTGCTGTAGAGGGTAAGGCAGTCACACGGTTTTACTGTCTCCCGCTGTAGAGGGTAAGACAGTCACAAGGTTTTACTGCCTCTGCTGTAGAGGGTTAGACAGTCACAGAGTTTTACTGCCTATCACTGTACAGGGTTAGAAAGTCACAGGGTTTTACTGTCTCTGTTGTAGAGGGTAAGACAGTGAAAGGGTTTTACTGCCTCTCGCTGTAGAGGGTAAGACAGTCACAGGGTTTTACTGTCTCTGCTGTAGAGGGTAAGACAGTCACAGGGTTTTACTGTCTCTGCTGTAGACGGTAAGACAGTCACAGGGTTTTACTGTCTCTCACTGTAGAGGGTAAGACTGTCTAGGGTTTTACTGGCTCTCACTTTAGAGGGTAAGACAGTCACAGGGTTTTACTCTTTCTGCTATAGAGGGTAAGACAGTCACAGGGTTTTATTATCTCTCGCTGTAGAGGGTAAGACTGTCACAGGGTTTTACTGGCTCTCACTTTATAGGGTAAGACAGTCACAAGGTTTTACTGGCTCTCACTATAAAGGGTAAGACAGTCACAGGGTTTTAATGCCTCTGCTCTAGAGGGTAAGACAATCAGGTCCAGAGCGAAGAACTCAACATGATGAAGGACCTATCTTCTGAACTATGCAGGAGGAAGAGAGCAGCGTGGAACACCTTCAAGAGGATCAAGGAAGTGGTAAAGAAGACGAAGAACCTCCAGCCTTGGGCACAACTTTTCTACTCTGCCATTCTTTCTGCACTCACATATGTCTCAGAGACCTGGGCCCCACCAAACAGGATGAGAAGACTATTCATGTATCACAAAGAGGAATCGGAAGAATCATGCTTGGAGTATCATGCTTCACTCAAGTGAGAGAAAGAATCTGGAATTCCAACCACCATCAACGATCAAGAATCAGGGACATTGTCTCATTTGCCAAGATGATGAAAATCAGATGGGTAGGACACGTAATGCAATTTAGAGATGACTGCTGGACTAAAGCTGTTACCAGCTGGATTCCACTGGAAGTCAAAAGAATGCTGCCCACATACAAGATGGTCAGGCTTTTTATCAAAAACCTGAATGAACGGTTTGAGTCTCTTGGTGTTCCTGGAGCGAACAGATGCCATTGGGCTACACTTGCACGCAACAGTGATGAATGAAGACATTCTGGAACCCACTCGAGTACATCAATGAGCAACGGGAAGATAAGTGATGAGTGATAAGTGATAATAGTTAATGCTTCCTCTCATAGTTATCCTAACCCTCACTTCATCCACCTTCCCGGAGTTTATAAACATTTACAAATCCTCACCACTCTATTTCTCTCAACTCAAACCTGCACCTTCTAAGTCCTTACCTATCTCTATCTGTTCAGAATACAGAGGTGAGCCATGAAATAAACTGCACTGGGAATTTAACGACTGACATTTACTCTCAGTTTTGTTTTGACTTGTTATTTTCTTCCTTCTCAATGCTGCAGAGCATGATGATATTCCAGTATCTGGCCACTTTTCTCGAAATGTAAACTGCAACCTGAAGAAGGCCTAGGAGATTACTTCTGTCATGGCCTTTACTAATTCCAGATGCTTTCAAGTCAAAGGCTGATTGTTCTGCCTGTGCACACCACACACTAGGCCAGTGTCCTTATTCTGGCTGAAATCATTTTTACTGGTCTGATTTCCAAGGGGTTAAAAAATGTTCCTGTTTCTGGCAAGAGACTGTTTGGGAACTCCATCAACTGGCCTGTTTCCTAAACATATTGGCTTCACTATGCTACGGAGATGGGGGGAGAGGGGGGGATGTTCTCCACCGCAGATGCGCCAAGATAACTGGAAAGAAAGCAGAGCGGCAACGTGTTCCTTCAAAGGAAGGTGGTATTATAATAGCTGTCATTTCAAAACACAAGTCTCCCATTTGGGGAAATTGGGTAAGCTGCCAGCTGGAAGGCAAGTGAGTAGCCGGACCCCTGCCACTGGTCCATAGTCGAGGTGCCAGCCCAGCCAGTGAGAGGACAAGGGGTTGCCTCCTCTTGCTCCATCACTGTTTCTGCCATTGACCTCATGTGGACAGACAGAGACTGACCATGGTGTCATCCATGTCAATTTAATGTCTTCAGAACGTTACAACTGTCCTGCTTGGTGCAGCCCTGAATGCCTGTGTGGGTTAAGGGCTTGGAAGGGAAAAGCTTTTGCAGAGGAGCTCACTGTCCCTAAAGGTCTCAGAGCGAGAGTCACGCGGAGGTTTCTCTGTGCAGTGCTCCCACTGACAGCCTTCCCCTCTGCTCTGGATAACACACTCCAAGTCTTTGTATTCATTCCAAAGCAGTTTGTGAGGAAAAACAAATGCACAAACATAGTCGGTGGAATCTGCCTGGACTCTCAGTGACACTTTTTTGCCACAGAACCACGTCTCCATTCATTCCTTCATTCCACCAAAATTCCTGCATGCTCTATCACAGGCGCTGTGCTCATAGCTAAGATCTGGCAGCTTCCTAAACCGTGGTCCCATCCCCATTAAACACTGCCTCTGAGGAGCTACCTAACTGTGAGAGGAACTTGAATAAATGCTTAAACAATTGAACATAAAGCTGCAAACAGGAAGTAGCTGGTGCTTAGAGGAAAGGCCCCACTGAGGAAATGCTTCAAAGCATTTCCTAAGGGATAAACATGGCTAACTGGTAGAGGGACGAGGCTCTTCCGGAAGGGCCAATGTGTTGAAAAGCTCTATGGGAAGAGAGAGCAGCATCTCTGGGGAGCTAGAAGGCAGCCAAGAGGCGAAATGTCACCAACTGGCAAGGACAGGAGACAGCATGAGGAACTGAGGCCCTTGTGTGTGGCAGAGACCAGACAGGCTGGACCTCGCTGGCCTTGGGGAGCAGGTTCCAGCCTGAAGCCAATAGGAGGTGAATCGAGGGTCTTAAGCAATAGTGGCACGATCTAATTTGCATTTTAGGAGGATAACTCAGACTTCAATGAGGAAATGGAACAGAAAGGAGCCTCATGACAAGCTCAGTGAGGGCCTAGCATGGAAAGAAGGGAGGAGGCCACTGTCTTCTGCAATGGCTGGCAGAGACGATGGTGGGGAATAGAGAACAGATGAGAGAAGGAAACAAAAAAGGATCTTCACCATCAGCTAAGTGTCCTCAAGGCTCACTGTTACAGGCTCCCTAAGGTATGGGGTTTTGCTTGTGGGCTCCCTGTTACAGGTTTCCTAAGGTATGGGGTTTTGCTTGTGGGCTCCCTGTTACAGGCTTCCCTAAGGTATGGGGTTTTGATTGTGGGCTCCCTGTTACAGGATTCCTAAGGTATGGGGTTTTGATTGTGGGCTCCCTGGTACAGGATTCCTAAGGTATGGGGTTTTGCTTGTGGGCTCCCTGGTACAGGATTCCTAAGGTATGGGGTTTTGCTTGTGGGCTCCCTGTTACAGGTTTCCTAAGGAATGGGGTTTTGCTTGTGGGCTCCCTGTTACAGGTTTCCTAAAGAATGGGGTTTTGCTTGTGGGCTCCCTGTTACAGGTTTCCTAAGGTATGGGGTTTTGATTGTGGGCTCCCTGTTACAGGTTTCCTAAGGTATGGGGTTTTGCTTGTGGGCTCCCTGTTACAGGTTTCCTAAGGAATGGGGTTTTGCTTGTGGGCTCCCTGGTACAGGCTTCCTAAGGTATGGGGTTTTGCTTGTGGGTGGGGTGGGGGCTGCTCTGTCTTTCCTCTGCAGTGCTGGGATTGGACCCAGAATCTCACATTATGTATTTTAAGTAAGACCAGAGGATAAGAATGCTAAGCTGCTGAATCCCCGGGGCCTGCTGAGAATCAGGGCAGGCAGATTCCTCCCACCCACCCCACCAGAAGACCCAGGAGCCCACACAACCCAACATTTACAGCAGAGAAATGGCCCAGTTCCACAACTGAACCTCATTCATCAAGCTGCCAAGCCACCACATCCTTCCAGCTCGGCGCACAGAGCAGCATATGCAGCTACCCGACACCTCCAAATTTCACAGTACTGACCGCCCAGTAGGACCACGGCAAGCAATAACACGGGAGGCTCAGCCAGCATCAATCAGTTCAGTAAACCTTCAGACCGTGAATTTAATAATACCATGGTGAGAGAGAACAATTATCATTGATGAACTTCTATTGATTTATTTTCTGATCATTATTGTTGTAACAAACCATATAAATTATTTTGTGTCTTCAAATGTGGTGGGAAATTCCAGTGTATGCAGCCGAAATAATAGGCGGTGCAGCCATGTGTGCTGACACCACAGCTAATGCGTGCAATCTTAGCAACCTCAGAGAGCCAGTGGGCATGGGCAACCTCAGAGAGCCAGCGGGCATGGGGCAACCTTAGAGAGCCAGCGGGCATGGGCAACCTCAGAGAGCCAGCGGGCATGTGTCTCCCCATCCATCCCAGCAGCAACCCCCACTTAAAGGGAATTATTCATGCAAAGGTAATTTCATATTTTAGAGTGCATGTTGTAGTAAGTAATATACAGAAAACAATTTTGTGCCCGCTAAGGGGTAGGCTTGGCGGGGTGGGGCAGCATGAGAAACTGGGGACATTGGTGAAGGAACTGGTGTTAGAACACTGAATGCCTGAAACGACCCTATTAAAAACAACGTTATAAATCACATGTTTAAATAGGAGTTTCTAAATAAATGAAATAAAATTAGACTAGACCAAGAAAGCAGCTCAAGTTTAAAAGCCATTCGCTAGAATGTTCTGACCACAGGGGCTGTCGACAGGCCATCACCACATTCCCTGCACGGGTCCGCACAGCCAGGCCCCCTTCACTCTTCATCACAGCACGGCAATGTTTCCTCCCCGCTATGCTGCACGCAGGCCTGCTACGAGCTGCCATCAAGGGCTGCAGCCTCGTGAATGGGAACCAGGTGAATCAAAAACTGGTATTCAAGAGAATGACTAACAAGCCACTTGTTAGGGGGGAGAAAGAATTTATTTTTAACAGCGGGTAGAGCTTTGGGAGAAGGAACTGGGGAAGTTCACAGAAATGATGGTGCTTTAGAAGAGGAAAGGACGGAGTCCTCTGGCCAGGGAGGGCAGCAGTGTGAAAGCGAAGAGCAAACGAGAAAGCACACCTTATTTCAAAACAAACGTGCGCGTCTCTTGGTCATTACAGAGTCTAGAGGGGGTGAGGAACCACGAAAAGAAGGGGAACAGCATCTCTTCCGGAGTCTATCGAAGCTCAGGCCCTGTGTGCCACCCTATCAGAGCCCAGCTTTATTCTACCTAGAGAATAGCCTACACCGCCTCTCTGAGGCCCAGAAAGACCTTGACTCAGTCCCATGAAAAGCAACAGTGCCAGGACTGAAGGGACATGAGATGTGGACCCGGGGCCCAGGAGGAAGGTGAACGCCCATGAACTGGTGCGTTTGGTCCTTCTCAGGGCCGACTGTCATCGCTGCATCTGCAGCGTCCCCAAGCTGCCAATCATGGCGCCACAGGCTGAGCTGACACCCAGGCTGAGGACAGGCTGTCATATTTCATGCCAGTGTGAATCACATCACAAGGGACTGCTAATTCTAACTGAAGAACTAAAAATTCAGCCCAACTTCAGTGTCCCTTTCCTGGAGACTAGAGCATCTAGAATCTCGTTTTTTCATTCTGTTGAGGCAAAGGAGAGCGAGCTGGCTGTTCCTCGCCTGCACGCGAGCCTTTTCCCCAACGAACAGTGCCTCTTCAGGATCGGTGTGTCTGCTGCCTGGCTCAAAACACACTCAAGATAGAGCTACAAAATGAAATTGGATTTGGAGAGTGGAAGAGAGCTTGAAACCTAAAATCCAGGTGGCAAGTTCAAGTGATGAGAGGATTATAGCATTGTTACCGGAGACAATGAAGGGAGTGAAAAAGCAGGATGGGGATGAGGTTGGATTAATTTTTAACCTGTTAAGGGCAAGGAACCTATGGAACACTAAAGACATCGGGTGTATAAAACTCATTATCTACACACTCGCTTCCCTTGGAGTCAGCTTCATGGTAATTGTTCAATAAACAAGTGAGGGGTGGAACATTTAATTAGTCATTAGAATTTGGGGAAGCACAGTTTGGCTGGCAGCATTCATGTAGGGGACAGGTTTGAAAGATATAGTACAGCAGGTAAGACATTTGTTCTGCACTGGGCTAACCCATGTTAGATAACCTGAAACTCATATTGTCCTCAAGCATCACCAGAAGTGATACCTGAGCACAGAGCTAGGAGTAAACCCCTGAGAACTATGCTGGATATATCCCAAAACCAAACCAAACAGAAAATTTAAATTCATTCTATTTTATAGCATCTCAATAGCATACCTTTACCTCAATATAAATATAAATACTCAATATAGTATACCTTTATGGCTTCAATAAGATAAGTATGTTTTGTTTTCCTTCCATTCATAAATATCTAGACCTTAGAAGAAATCCTCTAACAATGTCATCTCACGTATTTGGAAGTCACTGCAGTTATACAGCTCTGACTGACCCTAGGACAATAAGCCTACTCTCTGCCAGGTTAGAACAAGAAAAGCAATTAGTAATGTGTAAGTCATGGCTCCAAAATTAACACTTCTCTGTGAATATGCAACCATCTGAGTAGTAGATTAGACGCAAAATGCCTATAAAATCAGACTAGATTGAGACCTAGGAGAGTAAACTTTGAACAAAATGGTCAGGTAATATCTGCTTTTGTAAGAAGCCAATTAGCTAGATTTATTAAATGGGTGAAAATTGTTGAATGAACTTAACTTATAATTCCATTTTCTTCAGCACCTTTTATTTTCTTTTAACACTTTTTTCTTTAAAATGTTTAGAAATTTGAGTCTGGGGCAGGCAGAAAAAAGTGAGTTAGCGAGAAAAAACCCAATGCCGGTCATCCTCACCAAGCACGACATCCTCACCAAGCACGACATCCTCACCAAGCACGACATCCTCACCAAGCACGGCATCCTCACCAAGCACGGCATCCTCACCAAGCACAGCATCCTCACCAAGCACGGCATCCTCACCAAGCACGGCATCCTCACCAAGCACGGCATCCTCACCAAGCACGACATCCTCACCAAGCACGACTTCCCCACACAGTCGGCAGACCCAGGCCCGTGTTACTCTAGCATGCCTCTCCCCCACACCTATTTCAGAGGAGCTTCTAATAGTTTCATTAACAATTTGTGGTTCTTTCCCTCACACAATACTGCTCCCCCCCCTACTCAGCCTCCTCTGATCTAGACAAGGGGCGTGGTTAAATGCCTAGCACTTCCCGCTGCTCTATCTGAAAAATCCAGCATGGACAGGCTAATTCTCATCCTCCATCGTCCACTTCCTCTAGAGCTCCCTGCAGAGTTAGCCCAAGCTCTAGGGGAAGTCAGTCACTCTGGGCCTTAGAGGACCAGTTTGGAGAGATGGACCCTAAAGCTGTTGGGATTACCAACAGGCGGTTATGCTGTTCTCAGCCTTAGCTTAGTAGCATGACTCCAGGCACTTGGCCTCCATCTTATTTTCAAACCAGTTCAGGCCGCCCTTCCAGATCTCTGGTTCCTGATTCATCCTTTCCTCCTCAACTTTGCATCAGCTTTATTCTCAAAAACAGCCCCTCCTGGTGACCCCGTGCTTAGGATACCTATGTTATTCCCTAGAGTCCTGACCATGATCAAAGTAGTAATTCCCAAGCCTCTAGAAGGGAGGGAGGGACCCTGCATTTGTGTAGAAAATTAAGAACCTCTGGCTACTACCAGCAACTGAAACTTTCAATTTAGAGGTTGAGAACTTGGAAACCAACTGATGCTTCATCTGGACAGCTGGGCAAAGCTCCATCCTCTATAGTTTTTAATAATACTGTTATCTTTTTACTGCCAATGTTATATATGGTCAGACTCTAAATATCCCTTTCTGGGTACTGGTCAGAGCTTCGTAGCTAAGTTCATGCCCCAATCACCACCCCAGCCCATGCCATACCCCTTTTTAGGAACATCTACACAGCATTTTCTGAACTATGCAGATAACAGGGTAGAAACGAGTCAATTTCCTGTGAGATCTGAAGATTACAGGCCAATTACAGTGAGAAAGACATAGGACTGACCTGATCAGAAACTCTCCACTTATTCTTAGCTTTTTATTCCCCACCCAAATTAATCAAGTCAGAGGAAGAGAAAATACCATGTTGATACGATTCCTTTCTATTAGCTCATCAAATATGCCATGATTCCTTTAGTAAACCTCATAGAGAGTTCAGTGCAAAAGAATGTGTCAGTGGCAGAAAAGAAACAGATCTTGTAAGCAAACAAATGTTCACAACTAAACCAAAAAAAGAATGGAATTGTTTCCTATACCTGATTTCTACCATTAAAAACCAAGATGAATATAAGAATTATATATATATATATATGTACACACACATTTTTTTCTCCACGAAAACAGCCTATCATGACACCAAAGCTAGAAAGAAATGAGATGTTAACAGTCTCTGAAAAAGTTGTCATTCCCATGAGACCAAGGGATAAGATGGCACCCAATGGTAATAGGTGCTATAGAGTCTTGTCACCTCTTCCCTGGATGCTACAAGCTTGAACCATAATCTGCTTTTGTACTAAATTTTACACACTGTCTAAGAGGTCTCTACACCATGAAAAGACAAACCATTTCTTACATTTTCATTCAGTCCTCAACCAGAGACAACTTGTGAATTCTGACGACAAACCAGTCTTACGTCTCCATGATTCCTAAGTTTGAAAGACAAGTCCTCCCACAGTCACTCTCAGAGGCGCCACCACCCAACCTCCTGGCCGGTCATTTGCTTTTCCTTCCTGAGAAACAGATTCGGAAACCCTGCGCCTGTCATCTCTGCTCACCGGAGTCTGAGGAAGGAAGAGACGACGTTACCCTACCGCGGACATACACAATCTTGATTCACTGGAAACCAGCAACTCTCAGTCTACCTTCAACTTATAAGTTACCCAGCTGTAACACCATAAGTGGACTGTTGAGGCTGTAGTGTTTGTAGTTGTTGCTCCCTTTCTGCGTTCTTATTTTTAATTTCTAGATCCCAGGGCTTTTCTCACCTTAACTGGCCTAGAAAGGGTTTGTTTTATATCTTTTTTTTATTTTTTATTTTTGGAGATGATGGAAGGGCACACACCAGGCTGGCTGTGCTCAGGGCTTGGTTCTGACTCTCTGTACAGAGCTCACTCCTGGAGGGCTTCGAGGCATGTGAAAGCGGGATCGAGCTGGGGTGGCCGTGTGAAGAGCAGGTGCCTACCTCTGCACTGGATCTCTGGCCCCTAAAAAGGTATTTTAATACCACTTTACAGAAAGAAAACCTTTTAATTGAATCAGCGTGAGATACACAGTTACAAAGCTGTTCATGATTGGGTAGCAGTCACACATTGTTCCAACACCCGTCCCTCCGCCACTGGACATTTCCCACCACCGCAGCCAGTATTCCGCCACCACGCCCGTCCCAGCCCCCCACAGCCTGCCTCTATGACAGGACTGCACTTCTCTTTCCCTCCCTCTCCCTCTCCCCTTTGGGCATTATGGTTTGCAGTACAGCTACTGAGCGGTAATCACATTTGGTCCTTCACCCATCTTCAGTACACATCTCCCATCCAGAGTGACCACTTCCAACCATCATTGTCAAAGTGGTCACTTCTCTATCTTCCTGCCCTCTCCCCAGCCCTTGAGGCAGGCTCCCAATCAGGGATAAATCCTCCTGGCCCTTATTTCTACTGACCTTGGGTATTAGTCTCATACTATGGGGTTTTGTTTTATATCCCACAAATGAGTGCAATCATTCTACGTCTTTCCCTCTCCTTTTGACTCATTTCACTCAGCATGATACTCTTCATTTATTTATAAGCAAATTTCATGACTTCATTTTTCCTCCTGGCAGCATAGTATTCCATAGTGTAGATGTACCATCGTTGACTTATTCAGTCAGCTGGTCTTGGGCACCCAGTTTGTTTCCAGATTCTGGCTACTGTGTATAGTGCCGCAATGAACATAAATGTGCCGATGTCATTTCTGCTGTGTCTTTTTGGGCCACCAGGGTATATTCCCAGATGTAGTATTGCTATTTTAACCCCTTATTTTCTAATTTTCTAAATTGATTCCTAGAAGTACCAAAATGCTGAAGAAATTATTAACACCATGCTAACAGCAGTAACATTACTATTAAATACTTTAAGTATAAACAGCATATATATAATAGCAGCAACATTACTATTAAATACTTTAAGCATAAACAGCATATATATAATAGCTGTAACATTACTATTAAATACTTTAAGTATAAACAGCATATATATATATAATAGCAGTAACATTACTATTAAATTTCTTCTACTGCATTCATTTTTCTACTGCATTCACTTTTGTTTTTTAATTGCTTTTTTGGGTCACACCTGGCAACACTCAGGGATTACTCCTGGCTCTGCACTCAGGAATTACTCCTGGAGGTGCTCAGGGGACCATATGGGATGCCGGGAGCGAACCCAGGCCAGCATAGACCAGCCACGTGCAAGGCAAATGCCCTACCCGCTGGGCTATCGCTCCGGTCCCTACTACATTCACTTTTACATCCTTAATCTTAGTTTAACCTTCTTTCTCATGTTGACAATAAAATATGAAAACAAGGTATTGTTAGTTCTGATCGGCAATCAAAAAAAAATTTGGTTCGGGGCCGGAGTGATAGTCCAGCGAGTAGGGCGTTTGCCTTGCACGTGGCTGGCCCATGCTGGCCTGGGTTCAATCCCCAGCATCCCATATGGTCCCCTGAGCACCGTCAGGTGTAATTCCTGAGTGCAGAGCCAGGAGAAACCCCTGAGCATTGCCGGGTGTGACCCCCAAAAAAAAATTTGGTTAAGACTGGCATGTGGCTTGACTGGGATAATAAATGTTGTTAAAAACACAGCTAGACATTTATCTCCAAACTCCACTTCCTACAAATTTCTTTAACATTAATATTTACCCTAGAATGATAGACTAAATGCCCTGAATTATTTAAATGGTGGCAGAACCACATTTTGAATTTCTAAACTAAGAAAGGAGTCTGTGAAAAATAATTTTGCTTTCCCTCTGAGCGCCTGAATTTCTCCAACATAAAAATCAAAATAGTGTAACTGATCTTATTTATCCTCTCAATGTGGGCGTCCAGAAGCAAAGGCACACAGCATTGTGGGAACTGCAGCCCCCGGGGGTGCCTGCATGGACCTGTTGGGCCTTTTAAAGGAGTATCTCCATTCCTAAGAATTCAAATAAGGGAGGTAAAACATAATAAAACACCCTAACAGGGCTCCAAGGTTTGATGCAAACAATATAAACAAACCATTCAGTAAAAACCATGTTTTTTTAAAAAAGACACAAACAAAATAAGACTTTTTGAAATCCGACAGGCCAGGTTTCACATCCCAGACCTTTCTCCAGCTAACTGGGTCTATGACAAGTTCTGTGAGACTTTTGGTCCCACTTTCATCCAGGAGATGAAGTCAGTAATAACTAGGAGTTGCTGGAGGACAGAGAGAAAAATCTGTGAAGAAACAGGCTGTGAGTAGAGGCTGGTAGAGAACATCTGCCTTCAGCAGGATGATGGAAGTTCACCATCTCTCCCAGGGACGGCCAGGGCGTCCACCAGCAGGACTTCACCTCATTCCCCACCCTGCTGGTATCTCACACCCAACCTGGATGGTTCCTCAGCCAGCCTGGGAGTATGAAGCTACAGATAGTCCTTATGCAGCCTGGAAACACCCGCCTGAAAATTCCTGTCACTTGAGGGAAATGGGCACCTATTTGCTGAGCTCTGTGGGGGTTTCTCCTCCAGAAAAGCCAAATACAAGCCTGACTTCCTGAACCTAACAGGCTGGCAAAGATCTATGCCCAGGAAGCTTTGTCCTTCTGTTCCCTACTGTCAGAGGGTGTGTTTGGGGAAATGACTGCAGTGCAGTGCCTCTGAGAGGTAGACCAGCTCGTTCCCAAGTGCTGATTGTGACGATTTCACTGTGGACAGCCTCAGAGTTCCAGAAACTTGGAGGACTCACCAAGCACATTACTGTGTAGTAGGGGAAATGTGTGTTTCTCTGTGATGAAACTACTATCAGTCATCCACTGGGTGTCCCACAGGCCTAGAGCTCTCCAAGTACAGTGGTGGGGAATGTATCAGGGAGCTTCAGTGACCAGAGGGCTGAGAAGGCAAGTCCATCTAGGATCACTTGATCACTTGATATCCCGTTATTCATCGATTTGCTCGAGCGGGCGCCACTAATATTTCCATTTGACCCTATCACGTGCCAGTGTAGCCCAGTGGCATTCGGTTGTTTCAGGAACACTTGAGAGCCTCGAACCGTTCGTTCAGGTTCTTGAAAAGGAAGTCTGACCATCTTGTAGGTGGGCAGCCACATGATATTTTGACGTAGTGTGGGATCCAGTCGGTAACAGCTCCAGTCCAGCGGCCGTCTCCAAATCGTATTACATGTCCAGCCCATCTGATTTTCAATGCCTTGGCAAACGAGACAGCATCCCTGATTCTGGAACAGCGACGGAGGTCAGAACTCTGGATTCCTTCTCTCACTTGAGTGATGAGTGATATTCCAAGCATAGCTCTTTCGATTCCTCCCTGGGAGATCCGGATAGCATTCTCATCCTGCTTTCGCACGTAGGGCCCAGGTCTCTGAGGCGTTTGTTAATGCAGGGAGAACAGTGGAGTCAAAGAGATGTGCCCGGAGCCAGAGCTTCTTTGTCTTTTTTGCTATTTCTTCAATGCCTTTGAAGGCATTCCATGCTGCTCTCTTCCTCCTGCGCAGCTCAGGTTTTAGGTCTTTCATCATGTTGACTTCTCGACCTAGGTACACATAACTGCTGCATTTAGAAATGTTTGTTCCATTGAGAGTGAATGGGGCCTCTGGACCCTATCCCGTCTTGGATAGGGTCATGATATATTTTCTGTTCTCTATGTATGTCCTTGGGAAAATAACCAGTAGAAAAGTGACTTGTCCAGTGTGTGATTTATATCACACGACAATTCAGCACAATGGAAAAGAATGGTGAGCCAACCATGTTTTATGACACCAAAAGGAAATATTTTTCAGATTATATCATCAGGGTTGTAGTTTCTAGCATTCCTGCTACTCGTACCTCATTCATTTCCAAGGAAATTTATACTCTCTCTGAACACAGTTAAAACACTTATTCAGTAATGAATAAATGTTGTGAGATGATGTGAGCTTCCAAGGGTCTGTCCTTGGTAAGGCAGGGAGGAGATAAACCCAATCCAAGGATGGGGACATTCTCCAAGTGCGAAGGTGATGGCCATCACACTGACTCCTACAATGTGTGCATGTACGTGTATGCACACATACATATACACATACACACACATTAAAATCTGGGAGTTCTCAACAGGCATATGAAAAAATGTTCATCATCACTTAGTTTTAAGGAAATGCAAATCCAAACAATTGCATATCATCTTATGTTAGCGATGTTGGCATATACTAAGAAGACTGGAAACGCTCAGTGTTAGTGGGGATGTGGGAATAAAGAACCCTTATTCGGTTGATGGAATGTTGTCTGTTCAGCCTCTAAGGAAAGCAACACAAATAATTCTCAAAAAAGGAAGAACAAAATTTCCATAGAAGCCAGTGATTCCGCCTGGCATCTATTCTGAAACACTAAATTATTCAGTCAAAAAGATATATACATACTCTCTCAGTCAACACGCTCTGATTACTGCAGCACAGGGTACAAAAGCCAGGATAGAAAAAAATCCAGCTGGAGTGATAGTCCAGCGGGGAGGGCATTTGCCTTGCATGCAGCAGACCCAGGTTTGATCCCCGGCATCCCATATGGTCCCCTGAGCACCACCAGGGAGTGATTCCTGAGTGCAAAGCCAGGAGTAACACCTGAGCATTGCCGGGTGTGACCCTGAAAAGCAAAAGAAAAAAACAAGAAAGGGAAAACAATCCAGATATCCAATGGCAGACAAATGGATGCAGTACCATGCAGCAGTACTGATAACTGAATGCTATTCAGTGTGCAGCAACTTGTATGAAACTTAAGGGTGTCATGATGAATGAATGAGAAGAAGAACAAACACCTGGGGCTGGAGGATCAGTATAGCAAATAGGGAACTTGACTTGCTAGCAGCCAACTGGGGTTCAATCCTCAGCACCCCAAATGGTCCCCTGAGCCCTGCCAGAAGTGATCCTTAGAGCAGAGCCAGAAATAAGTTCTGAGCACATACAGGTATGGCCCCCAAACAAACAAGCAAAGTACTGGATGATCTAACTCATCTGTGGTATTCAGAGAAACAAGTCTGAGATTACAGAACTGAGAAAGCCAAGTAAGGGGTAGGTGGTAGAAAATGATGAAGTAAGGGGCTGAAGCAATAGTACAGAGGGTAGGACACTTGTCTTGCTCACCATTAACCTGGGTTTAATCCATGGCATCCTATATAGTCCTCTGAGCACCATCAGGAATAATTCTAGAGTGCAGAGCCAGAAGTAAACCCCAAGTATTATCAAGTATGGGCAAAAAAAAACAAATAATAATCCTAAATAATGTTTTTAAAGAAAGAAAATGATGGGGTGGGAGCTGAAGCAATAGTACTGTGGGTAAGGCACTTGCCTTGCAAGCAACAGACCCAGGTTCAATCCTGGCACTGCATATAGTAGGGGCAATCTCCGGCACTTACAAGTGACGGACCCAGGTTCAATCCCCTAAGCTCTGCCAGAAGTGATCATTGAGTGAAGAACCAGGAGTCAACTACGAGCATACTGGGTAAGGCCCTCAAAGAAACCAAAAAAAGAAAAAGAAAAAACAAAGAAAATGATGAGGTAAACTGGATATGACATAAAGTGGAGAGACTTGGGCACTTTGTTGGGGGTAAGGTAAATATATATGTTATCTATTAAGACCATGGTATTGGAATCTGGAAACAACCACAGTGTCCGAGACAGATGACTGGATAAAGAAACTGTGGTACATCTACACAATGGAATACTATGAAGCTGTTAGGACAAATGAAGTTATAACATTTTCCTATAAATGGATGGACATGGAGAGGATCATGCTGAGTGAAATTAGACAGAGGGAAAAGGACAGATATAGAATGAGCACATTTATCTGTGGAATATACAAAAAATAACATTATACCAATATCCAAGGCCGAACAAAACATGGATTAGGAGGTATCATTAGTGGGTAGAACCTACTGCAAATGTGTGGGAGTCAGAGGCTAGGTAATATAGAGAATGGAACAATTTACTAATAATTATTGTAAATGATAATACCAGCGTAGAACTGAGGATTGAAAGTAGGCAAAAAGGATATACATGATAACCTCTAAATGTATGCATTGCAATTCACAATGTGTAAGAGAAGGAAGAGAGAGAGAAAGAGAGAGCAGACAAAAGTGAAAATTGCCTGCCATAGACGCCGAGACTTGGGAGGGGGAATCAGGGGACATTGGTGTTCGGAAATGGGCACTGGTGGAGGGATGGGTGCTGGAACACTCTATGACTGAAACTCAAATATGAATACTTTTGTAACAGTATATCTCATGGTGGTATAAAAATTTTAAATATTGTGTTAAAGTTAATAATAAGTTCTGATAACCCACTGCCTCATCAATAAATGCTTTATTTGGAGGTGTTTAAATAATATGCCTTCCGTACGGCAAGCCTAGCAAGCTGCTCGTGTTGCATTTGACATGCCAAATGCCAGTAACAATTATATTAGGTCATTCCCATGACCTAATATAATGGTTTGAGGCTCTTTATGTTCCTGTAGCAAGCCGATGCCCTTTGCTCTACTGGCATGAGACAGGACATATGGAGATATTACTGGTGCCCGCTCTAGCAAATAGATGATTAACGGGAAGATCGTGATCGTGATCGTGTTAAAGTTATTGTTAACATATGGCTCAACTTCAATAAAATTTTCATTAAAGTTTTCAAAAAGAGATTACTAAAAATTTGGGTGTGGTCAAGAGGGGCCTTGAGCCTTTGGTAGAGGAATATTGACTCAGGGAGGGGGTGAAGTTCTCTTATTAACAATGCTATAAATATAGCATAGTTCCTAGATAAAACTGGAAGAGATTTTAAAAACAACGTCTAATAACATTAGACATCTCTAATAACATTCAATAAAGATTCCACTAGAATCGCATATAGGATGATGTGAAACCACTGCAACAAACCATCCCGCTTGGTGTCCTCTTGCTCAAGCAAGGATATTCTGATGACGGTGCAATCCAGGGACACACTCACACTTTTGGGGGAGCACTTGGCAATCCCACACAACTGGAGGGGGGAAGCTCTCATACCTCAAAAGCTCGCACAGTGAAATTAGGACGAGAAAATAGGAATACACCAATCTATAGTTATAGCGATAATGGTGTGTGAGGCCAAGTGAAATCTACTTGATCACATGGCTACAGGAAGTGGTAGGTGGAGTGAATAAGAAGCAGCTCTGTAATTACAGTGATTCCACGTGGCATCGCAAAGCACACAGTGACTCAATAGGACCCTGGGAGAACACAGAGCCCTGATTTAGGACCCGCTAGCTTTCCAAAGCGCTTTGAATTGCAACTTGGAAACAACAGTGCATAAAAAGCAGACAAAGGGAGAATAAGAACAATAATGATGGGGAACATACATGGAGCATTTGGGAGAAATGGCAGCGTATAATTAAAGCAAATATGTTGAGATATACCATTAAAGGAAAAAATGTGCAGTTATCCATCTGAGTTCGAGGAGTGCGACTTGACGTCATGAAGGAGAGATGCTTTGTTCAACCGACAGTGCCGTGGCCCTTCACCTGCATGTCTGCCTAATGGGCACTCGTGACTCCCTTCCCACAGTGATGGAAACAAAGGATGTCAATTAACTGCCAGCACAGCTTCCCAGTAACAAGCTAGAAAGAGTCCAGTGTGAAATAATGATTAGGTGTAAGAGGATACAGCCCCCGCATAGTTTGTGATTCAAACATTTTCCAGGATTTCTATAAGCTAATTAATCCTTTAAGGATATCAGCAGTAAAATAAACATATGTCTTCATTTTTTTATCTATCCATTGAATTGGTTCAGCAAAAGACTTTTACGAGATCCAATGATGTAATGAGCTCTAAAATGCATTGTTGTCCATTCTCATTCAGGCATAGCTCCTTGGCCATGCAACAGACACAAAGCAGCAGAGAAATGATGGGCCAACACTACAAAGGCAGCGCCTGCTTCTGCCACAACTGACAGATGAGATGGAGACTCATTTGCAATCTCCAGCATCTCTTTTCATTCCAGCGCAAAGTAAGAAATGGGTTGGCATGATTGAAAGCTCTCGTCTACAAAAATGCCTAGCTAGGATTCCTTTTTAGAATGCTGCTACGGGGTGCCTGTTAAAGGGGGCCTGTGGCCTCGTCTCTTCATTTCAGAGTGAGGTGCTCGCAGTTCTGCACAGGAGGTCACGTCAGATTGGCCGACTCCACCCCTGTCCCACCAGCTGTCTAGCTTCCACTGACGCCTGATAGTTAAATGTGATCTTTTCTGGACTTGCTTGCAAGAAGTGCTCCAGATGCAAATGATTCTTACTCATTATGTGCTTGAGGACCCTGGAGAGGCAGCTCTGAAATGACAGGAATCCATCATCCTGGCCCTGCTCTGTCTGATGGAAGCAGGGCCGTCATGCTGAAGAGAGTGCAATGGGGGCATCCTAACGCCTAAAGCAGTTAACTCGAAAATCCCACAGCCACCTGCTAACTCCCACTTCCTCATTCTCCCCAACATTCTTAAATGCCCCACCTCTGAAAAGAAGTTCCTTCCTGCCCAAAATTCTCTGGGAGACTTTTGGAAAACAATATGGGCATTCCTCCGAAAACTAGATATTGAGCTCTCATTTGATCCAGCAATAGCACTCCTGGGAATATACCCAGAGACCGAAAAACACATAGCAGAAACACTATCTGTACTTCTTTATTCATCTCTGCGCTATTCACTATAGCTAGAATCTGGAAACACCTAAATGCCCGAGAACAGAGGACTGGCTAAAGAAACTGTGGTTCATCTACACTATGGAATACTATGCGGCTGTCAGAAAAGATGACATTATGAAATTTACCTGCAAATGGAGGGACATGGAGACTATCATGCTGAGTGAAATTAGTCAGAAGGAAAAAGGACAGATATAGAATGACTGCATTCATTAATCCGACATAAATAGATACCAGTGTTTTACTAAATGTGGGGAAATGGTAATGGCAGATTAAGACTCACCATTGAATATACACAAAGAGACTTAAGTGATAAACTCTAAATATCTGCAGGGCTAGCCACAATGTGTAAAAGAAGAGGCAGAGAGATGCAGAGACAGAGAGAGAGAGAGAAGGAGAGGAAACTGGGGTACCTGCTATTAAGGCAGCAGGGGGGGGTGGGCAGGAGGGGGTGGGGGTACATTGGTGGTGGAAATGGGGCACTGGTGGAGGGATGGGTGCTGGTATACTGTATTACCAAGAACCAATTATGATCACCTTTGTAATTGTATGTTTCACTGTGGTATAATAAACAATTAAAAAAAAAAATTCTCTGGGGAGAAACTTCGGCTCCCAGCCTTCAATCCTAGCTAAGACAACAATACCCTTCATCCCCTATGCTGAAGGCGCCGTAGCAGCAGGGCACCACACACACCTATAGACAAGGCTCTGCAGCGTGTGAGCTTCAGGCCTGATCTCAGACCACGTCCACGGGGCCAGAGGAGAGGCAAGACAGCCGAGACTCAAGTTATTGAGGGATTCAGGTGGGAAAGGATGGAGACAAAAAATTCAATGCCACATGATTTTCAGTCATTCGCTTCGACATGAAGAAGTCTCCCAAGGGCAGATTTGGAAAGAGAGAACTTAAACTCTTCACTGCCTAAAAATAAACTAACTGGTATACTTGAAGACCAGCAAGTTAGACTGAGCAAGCTTTGAGAGACTCGACCTGGTGGAAGTGGAGTCCCCGCTTGCCAGACCTCTCCTGAAGTCCCCCATGGCCGGTTCCATCTCCGTCCCCATCACAGAGCACGACTGGAAATTCTGCACCATCTTCTGGCAGAGACTAAACACTAGGAGAAGACACTCTCAAGCTCTCCCCTAACAGGAATTTCCTTCGTCTTCTCTAACTTGGGCTTCCCGGAAACAAAAGGCTCCCCTCCCTCCCCCAAGTGCTGAAATGGATAAATTTCAGTAAAATGCTTTATTTCAGGCCCAGGGAAACTAAGAAGAAAACCATGAGAACGCGAGGGCTTGACTGCAGCCACTTCTAACATGGTCGGATCTTTCCCTCTCCTTCCAGCCTGTCTCCACTGGCGTAACACAGGGGTGAGATTCAAGAGCTCTAGGGAGCAAATTCTGGTCATCTGATCCTGATTCCCTGAGAGCAACGTCAGTTCCAAGAAAACATTTCAATATCACAGTTCTTTACAGCTCTTCCACAGCCAACCTCAAAACACTGGCGTTGCCTAATTGCCCGATTCAGCCCCTGCCTGCTTCCTGTGGTCTTAGAAGAGTAGAATCTGAAGGCTACAAAGCCTGTTACTGCAAAACCTCCTATTCCTTCGGGCCTTGGCAGTGGGCGACCGCTAGTGGTTTCTTTACCCAAAGAAGGCAGCTATTGAGGAAAAAACTCACACTTTTAGGAAAAGCCAGATGAACAGAATTAGATCTCAACTGTGGGGTAAACTCAACCAGCATTTCCCTATGACATCAGGGCACATAAAACACTGGATTGAAAGGCAACAAATGCTTTACTAACCGGTGGGAACAGGGAATACGTTGAATTGTCAATGGTGAATGAGTACAAAAACTCCCCGTCGTACCACATACTCTTTCCCCATGGGGGGAATTCGTTTTTAGTCATAGCAAAGAGATGGGCGGGGTCACAGCAGTCCTCCACCTGTTTCCTAGGAGAAAAAAGAGGGAGAGAAAAGAACAGCAGGTGAAGTGGAGCGGCAGACTCCGGCACTTGTCATTCCCACAGAGACGTGCAGCCTTATCCCAGCACCCGCTCCACAAAGCCTCTGGTCTCCAGGTGATGAGACCACTATTAATTCACTCCCCCCACCATCAGGAGGCATGACTGGAATATTTCATAATAAAAAACAAAAATCTTGAAGAAAATGCAGCCACCCTCAGAAGCACTGGAAATACATCCAACGGTGCGAATAATCATTGTGATTGCAAATCTGGGGCCAATTTATACCCTCAGGTCCAGGAAAGGTTTGAACAGCTAACTCCAGAGACTGCTGAGCACTGTCCGCTGTGGCGGAAATGCATCCTTATGGGGTTTAATAACGGAGGTTTCATTCAGTGGTGAGTGGTTTTGCAGAAGCTTCCTGGGAACAGAGAGAGAAGCACCAGAGGTGGTACGGGGGGGGGGAAGGGCCATAGTCCAGCAGTTAGGGGCACGCCAGGCACTGCGGGTCCCTCTGGCTTCACAGGGGTCAGCCCTGGAGGCCCCCCACCCAGCACTGGGCTAGAGGCACCCCGCACACCGGCACCCAGGCCTGAGTAATCCCTGGCACCACAGAACTAGCACCCTAGGGCCCTAGCAATGAAATGCTGGTGCAATGGGCCAAGTGTCACATGAACTGGTCCCTGCACCCCTGAGCACCTGAGACTCGGGGGAATTCTCAGCCCTGCCCAGGGGCCCCAGACTGTCCCTGCCTGCTGTTCTTTGGAGACAAAAGAACAGCAGCTCAGACCATGAAACTTCCTCAAATTCATTAGATTAATAAATATTTGCTGAATTAGTAACAGAATGTCAGAATGTTTATTAGAAGGAATCAAGTTTCTATTCCTTCCTACAGAATCGCTGTATCTTAGGCAACCAAATATCTCTATACTGGACAGAAAACAGAAGGATCATGTGTGCAAGAATCCATAAGGGACTTTTTTTTTCTTTCTTCATTCTTCAAACTTTTCTCTCCATCCTTAATGTCTGCTCACCTTCCTCTGTCAGACACATCTCTGGAAACCAGCTGAAGAGGGACCACAGATGTGAAAGTGTACCCATTTCTCAAACACGGGAGAGGCCCACACAAGTCCACTATTCATTTTGGCTGCAGCAGAAGCAGCAAAATAATCTTGGGGATAGTCCTGAGTCTAGAGGCAGAACCAATAGTAGTGGTCAAAGTAGCAGCAGCCTCAGTAGAAATGTGGATAAATTTACCCAGTTCTTACCTAGCACAGCACAAAGTCCTGAGGATGCTAAGTTGAGCTGAAAGTGAGCCTGTCTTCAGACAATATAACCAGGAAGATAACAACCAACAAGGAACTCACTCCTCAGAACATAGAAGGTCTAGAGAGACCAGAGGTCAGGATTCAGGGAGGCTTTCATGATGTGAGATCTGCATTTGGAAGAAGCCAGCTGGAGGACAATCAAGTCCAGTAACCAGCCAGGGACGCAGCAGCCAAGACAGGGACTAAGGGACGCATTCCTCCTTGGCAGACAACACAAACGCCAATTCTGCCTGCTCTAAGGAACTGCTGAGTCTAATGTCGAACTTCACTTCCACCCAACCTACAGCATTCCCGAAGGGACGACCGATCCCAGCTTTGAGAATTGATAACAAATTTGGTCCCCAACACATGCCACATGCTTTCCCCCTAACTCTCTACTTCTCTTTTGTGCCAAGCAATAAAATCACAGATCCAAAAAGGCAGAATAAATCTATTTTTAAATTCAAATTCAAATACGACATCATTGGTCTGACTGAGACGAGGAGGCATCAGTTGCATCATGCTGTATTTGACACCAGAGAAGAATTGTTTCTTGGAACATGCGATGAAAGAGGCATCGGTGGCGTTGGTGTCCTTGTCAACACGAACATGGCCGTCAACAATGATTCATTTGAATGCCTAACAAACCGAATAGGACAATTACACTTGAAGAGATGTGGCCCACTGCCAGCAATTTCTATCTTCATTGTCTACGCACCAACATCCACATACAAAGAAGATGAAAATGAGAAATTCTACATGGAGTTGGAGGAGTTCTATAAAAAAGATCACACCTTCTACAAGATCATAGTCGGTGATTTTAATGCCAAGATAGGACCAAGAAGATCGGCTGAAGAACTCCACATTGGGACCCATGGCCTAGAATGGAACAAACAGGGTGAGAGACTATCTGAGTTCATCATGTCCACCAAGACCATTCATGGGAACTCACAGTTCCAGAAGGTTGAAGCGAAACATTGGACATGGGAATCTGCTGGCGGACAGTTCCACAATGAAATTGACCACATCATCTTCAATTGAAGGTTTTGTCTGACCGATGTTGCTGTCGTCCCCAAATTCCAAACAGGATCAGACCACCATCTCCTTCGTGCAAAATTCTACTTCCCACAATGGGGAGAAAAGGCTGCAAAGTTTAAGAAGAGAACTCCCAGAGCGACCACCAACTGGGAACTCTTTGGCACCATTGCAGCAACATGGGACGATACCATCATTGACAACATCGATGAAGAATACAACTGACTGGTTCAGCACCTCCATGATTGTGCGAAGAATGCCGAGAGAGAGAGGAAAGACACAAAAGAAGCGCCTGTCTTCAGAAACTCTGGAGCTCATTCTCCAACGTGGCAAGGCGCGAGCCTCAGGAGACCAAATGCTAACGTCCAAGCTTGCTAAACGGTGCAGAGAAGCGATAAAAGAAGACCTCAAAGACAGAAGAACAGAAATACTGGAAGATGCAGCAGAAGCCGGGAAAAGCATTCGCACTGCCCGCCTGTCCTTTGCCAACTATAAGACCAAGATGACTGCCCTCCGACGCCTGACGGATCTATCACATCTTCCAGAAAGGCAATGGAGAAGATTATCCAGGACTTCAACTCAAATCTCTTTGATAGCCACATCCACCTGCCCACATACCAAATTCCACAGGATGGATATGTCATTCCCAACATTCTCACTTCTGAAATCCGACATGTCATCTCGTTGGTAAAGAAGGGAACAGCACCAGGCCCAGACAAAGTCAGACCCGAACACCTGAAGAATCTGCCATCTGTACTCATCAATACACTAGCTCGGCTCGTCACACGCTACCTGTCCGAATGCAAGGTGCCCTCCCAATGGAAAACCAGCAGAACAGTTCTACTCTTCAAGAAGGGAGACATTCACGACATCGGCAACTATCGCCCCATCTGCCTATTGTCCGTCATCTACAAGCTGTTTACATGAGTCATCCTGAACAGGATTGGCAGAACACTAGATGAAGGACAACCATGCGAGCAAGCAGGCTTCCGGAAAGGATTCAGCACAATTGACCATATCCACACAGTAACCAAGCTCATCGAGGTTTGTAGGGAGTACAAGATGCCGCTCTGTCTCATGTTCATTGATTTACAGAAAGCCTTTGATTCTGTGGAGACTGAAGCAGTCATCGAAGCCCTGGCCAAACAGGGTGTTCAAACCCAATACATCAAGATCCTTCGTGAGCTGTATTATGGATTCACCACCAGGATCTCACCATTCTACAAAGAAGTGATCATTAATGTGAAAAGAGGGGTTTGACAGGGTGATACCATTTCACCAAAACTCTTCAGTGCCACCCTCGAGAACATCATGCGACAATTAGAATGGGAAGGAATGGGAGTGAAGATAGATGGTCGGCAACTACACCACCTCCGCTTCGCTGATGACATCGTTCTAATAACACCAAACATTAGCCAAGCGGCACAAATGCTGGCTGACTTCGACCGAGAATGTGGAAAGATAGGTCTACAGCTGAATCTAAAGAAAACAATGTTCATGAAGAATGAACTAGTTCCTGAGGCCCCTTTCACTCTCAATGGAACAAACATCTCTGAATGCAGCAGTTATGTGTACCTAGGTCGAGAAATCAACATGATGAATGACCTAATACCTGAGCTGCTCAGGAGGAAGAGAGAGGGCATGGAATGCCTTCAAAGGCATCAAAGAAATAGCTGAAAAGGACAAAAAACCTCCGGCTCCGGGCACATCTCTTTGACTCTACCATTCTCCCTGCATTAACAAACACCTCAGAGACCTGAGCCCTATGAAAGCAAGATGAGAATGCTATTCGGGTCTCCCAGAGAGGAATCGAAAGAGCTATGCTTGGAATATCACGCCTCAAAGTGAGAGAAGGAATCCGGAGTTCTGACCTCCGTCGCTATTCCAGAATCAGGGATGCTGTCTCGTTTGCCAAGGCATTGAAAATCAGATGGGCTGGACATGTAATGCGATTTGGAGACAACTGCTGGACTAGAGCAGTTACCAACTGGATCCCACAGGATGTCAAAAGATCACATGGCCGCCCACCTACAAGATGGTCAGACTTCCTTGTTAAGACCCTGAAGGAACGGTTTGAGGCTCTTCGTATTCCTGAATCAACCAGATGCCATTGGGCTACATTGGCATGTGATAGGGTCCAATGGAAATGTTACTGGCGCCCGCTCGAGCAAATCGATGAATAACGGATTCAAGTGATCAAGTAATCAAATTCAATCTAATTGAATGTGCAGAGAACTGCTTCACGGTGGGAGGAGAACACTGGAGTTAAGATTCAGGTTCTTTTTCATATGTGACTTCCAGCTCTATCATGTTGTCCAAGAGATCTATTGTTACATATGGTAAATACTTAGGAGGTCTGGAGGCAACTTGCTAAAAACTCACCAGGCTTTTGTCATAGATTTTGTTCTCACTATTCAGAATTCTCATTGAAGTAGTCAAGTTTTTAGTTTTGGTCTATGGAGACTAGAAGACCAAAGCTTGTGTTCAATACTTTAGGTTGGAGCATATCCGGGAATCAGAAGATTTGCTGAGAGATAAAGCCTGAAGTTTGAGTCCCTTCTATTACATACAAACATTAGACTGACTCATATGTCATGACATATCCCTTCACTTTCATGTGAGGGACAGGTCATATGAGAGTCATAGCACACAGATCACAGGAGCGTTCTGGTGATGCTGCTAAATTCAGGTTTAAAATTTTCACATTTTGACTCAAATTATTTAAGGTTGCTGAGTTAATGTTTTAACCAAAAAGTTTTCTATTTCAGTGGTAACTGATTTCAGTCAATTACTGATTTTAACATTTGGCTGCAGACCCAAGCAAGGATGCAACACACTTCCTCCAGGCAGCCAAATCAATGGTTCTGGCCATAAACACTCCTGAGCCAAGTCTCAAAATTCCCCTTAGACTAGCGGATGTTAACTCTTAGACGGATGTCAGAGTCTCAGACTCACGAAGCCATCTCCATGTTCTGCTTCAGTGGATGGTTTGGAACAAAAGAATCTATCTCTAGAGCCCTTCACACCTGAGATGCCCTTGATCAGGACTCATTGCAGGGACCACACAGAAAGGAGTTTACGCCAAGCAGCTAGTGGCCTACTGAGAAATCCAAGTTTATTTTCAATAACTAAGCGGCATACTTCACAGTGATTACAAAAGTTTACTCATCACATATAAACTTCTTTCCACTCTCCCCAAAAAAAAAAGAAGGTAAATCTGCTTTAAATTTCGAAAATAGTTTAAAAGTCATGATCACTGGTGACCACAGGTCCAGGACTAAGAATAAGGGACGGCAGGAACTGCTCTGAGGAAGTGTGAGACAGTGCAACAGGGCCAGCTCACGGCGCCTTTTCTGCACACAGGTAAACCCACTGCAATTGGTCTCTACAAGGGCCCACATCATGGCAATCCCAGAGCTCCCACTCACGGAGGGTCTAGATTTGTATTCAACTGGTTTTTCTGTCAAATTCTCCTGAAATGTGTTGAGGAAAACTATTTTCACTAGATAAATGCTTCAAATAGTGTTTTCTACAGATATAATAAAATGTCTTTCCAAGACTAATCTTCTTAGAATAATTTGCCAGGACTACAAAAAGCAAAAGCAGCTTTTATGTACTACTTAAGACAGCAAATAATCTTTTCATTTATGAGCATCTTGCTCTTTTCGTTTGAAATGACTATAATAAAGGGAAAGCATACAAAAGAAAAGGTAGATTAGTGCCATGTGATCTGTATTTCTCTAAAAGCAGGCAGAGCAAAAATCAAAGAAAAGCTCTGGGAACACAAATATAGCAAGGATGCTCCCGCTTTGCCTAATACACAGTTGTTTTGTGAGGCACTTAACAAGTACATATGATTGCTTGAGTTAGACAACATATATTTTTCCAGGAAGGATTTTAATGACTACTTAGCTTCAATCTTTCTACTGATCCTCATTGGTCTGAGAAGCTAGGAAGCTTCTAACATTATCCTTTAAGAATCTTATGATTGCTTTTTTTTGTAATTGGAAGTGATTCTGTACAACAAACGTTTCCTGAGCACATTCCACGTGCCCAGTACTGCTCTGGGCACCAGAACACAGAGGCTGGGACATGAAAAAATGATTGTCTACAATTCTAATGGAAAGGAAGATAAAACAGGTGGGTAAGGAAGGGGGAGAGAGCAAATTTCAACATATGATAAGCGAGACAAGTCCTCACTGGTTAAGTAACTTTTGAGTAAAGACCAGAGGTGAGAATGTAAGCCACATGCTATCTGAGAGATAAACAGACAAGAAACTCTAAGGCCCTACTGCAGGAGTGGACTGGTATGTTCAAAGAACAAAAGAAACAGTAAAGTTTGAAGAAAAACACAGACATGTCAAAGGCAGCTGAGTAACATGCAGCTACGTACATGCAGTTTTTTCTATTGGTGAAAGAAAGTACAATCTGCCCTTAATACCAACTCTGCCTGTGGCATCATTCAGAGACCCTCAGAACCAAATCCACATGGAGAGTATCATGCGAGAGAAGTAAGAGGGAGCGGGGCAGTCATAGAATGGCTGCACTCATACGTGGGATATTGAAAAAAACTATAACATGAGACTAACAGCGAAGGACACTAGAAACAAAGGCCAAGAGAACTGATCCAGAGTTGGAAGCTTGCCACAGGCGGTGGCAGAGAAAAAGGCGGTGGCAGCTAGGACGGAGAAGGGACCACTATGACTATGATAGTTGGAAATGATCACTCTGCACAAGAACCGAGTCTGAAATTAAGTAAAGGGACAGACATGATAACCTCTCAGTACCTGTATTGCACTGTATTGCAAACCATAATGGCCAAAAGAGAGAGAGAGAGAGAGAGAGAGAGAGAGAGAGAGATTAGGATTAGGGAGTGGGGAAGATATGAAAAGTGCCTGCAATGGAGGCAGGCGGGGTAGGGGGTGGGAGAGGGGAACTGAAACATTGGTGGTGGGAAATGTGCACTGGTGAAGCGAAGGTGATGGAACTCTGTATTACTGAAACGCAATCATGAGCAACAACTTTGTACTGTGCATCTCACTGTGATTCAAATAAAAAAAAATCAAATTCAAAACAAATCCAACTTCTGGGGAGTGGAGCAGGTAAGAAGCTTTTCTGCGCTGAGCTGAACCGGCATCCGATAGTCTCCTGAGAACCACCAGGAGTGACCTGTTAGTGCAAAGTCAGGAGTACTCCCTGAGCATTGCCAAGTATGACCCAAAACAAAAACAAATTCAACTCCAAATTCCATTCAAATACATCTGCATCCTCAAAGAAAGCAAAGATGGCTGAAAGGCACAAGAAAAAAGTGTTTACCTGTCGAGGGGCTCTGCCGGGGTCCCCGACAGTGCCAGGAAGCGAAGTTCCCTTCTACCTCGAAGCCGGCGAGGAATGGATGAAAACTCAGGACTCCGATGCAGTTTTAAAAGGCTTTACTTATCACAGGTTCAGGCATACAAATCAGCAAAAGGAAAAGCCCGGTGCTTAGGATTCCAGGCTAGAACCCCAGCCATGTGTAGGCCAAGATGGCGGCCACCACATGTAAAGGCTTTGTAAAGGGAAGAAGACAAGACTTCCAAGAAGGGTGAGCGCTCACAAAGGGAGAGCCCACCAAGAAGCGCGGGAGAGAGGAAACCAGCTAGTTTTATACCTCTGCCACTCAGACCTTCCTCCCACTGTTATGGAAAGCAGGGAGGGTTAAATGCCCTTAGGTAATCCCTCCCTGCACCTCACCTAGGCCCTTTAGTATGCTAATGTTTTGAGCCAAGATCTGCCTGGGAATGCCTTTATAGGGTAGAGAAGGGGTTTCTGAGATGGCATGTCTCTGTACCAAAGACTAATACTAATGCCAGTTAAATATTTCTCCAAGCCTTCACAAGTCTCTTCTACTTCATTGTAGTTTATAAGTTGCCTTTGAGTATATGAGGGAGCCATGCTTGTTTGCTTGGAAGCAAACAGCATTTCTCTCTGGTCTAATTACTTAGGGGGTCCTGCGTGGCCAGGCTAATATGCTGGTAAGATCTAGCTAGTCCCACGATGATTGTGGTAGCTTGGGAGAATATTTATACCAGCTAGTACAGCATACATGGTCAGATAAACTGCCACATTTAGACTACCCCCTTATCTACGAAGTGATTTGCAGGCGGAAATTCAGAGCATATGCAGTGGCCCTTAAAGGAGTCCTGCAACATTTACCATCAGTAATTATCAGAGAAAAGGAAATCAAATGACAATGAGATATTACCTCACATCCATAGGAATGGCATAAAAAAAGGAACTCTCCCACACCACAGACAACCAGTGCATGGGGAAGCAGTGTGAAGGGAATTCTCATATGTTGTTGCAGGGGATGTTGAGTTGAGTAGTTCAACCACACGGAAAACAGTACGGAAACTCCTCAAGAAATTATAAATACAACCAAAAGAGCCATCAATCCCATACCTTGGCATCTATCTTAAGAACATAAAAATATTAACTTGAAATGTTATATACATACTTATAGTCACTGCATAGCTCTTTGTAGAAGCCAAGATATGGAAACAACCAAAATGTCTACTAGTTGCTTGGACATAGAAATTGTGGTACACCATACACACACACTGGAATTCAACTCAGCCATGAGAAAAGATGAAATCCAAACTTTGGCTACAAAAGAATGGAGCTAGTTTGACATAACATGAAATAAATCAGGAGAGGTACAAATCATGATCTTACTCATAGATGCAAATACCCCAAGGGAACAGACAATATCCAAGGAAAGCAAATATCCAATGGACTGTAAGAAAGAACTGAGAGTAGTAAAGAGAAGCGGGATCAGGAAAGAGAACTACGACAGTCAATGCAGGCATGGGGGAAGATGTTCGAGTACTAGGAAGAAGTGAAGAAGAGGGGGCCATTGCGATAGTCCAGCAGGTAGGGTGTTTGCCTTGCAAGCAGCCAGCCTGTGCCAGCCCAGGTTCTATCCCCGGCATCCCATATGGTCCCCCTAGCACCGCCAGGAATAGTTCCTGAGTGCAGAGCCAGGAGAAACCCCTGAGCATTGCTGGTGTGACCAAAAAAAGCAAAAATAAATAAATAAATATTAAAATAAAAGAAGAAGTGGAGAAGAACCTGGTAGAGGAGCTCTGCTACCATGGTGGTGGAGGTGCGTGCTCCAACAGCATTGGCATTACTGTAACCACGCTGCCTAAAGAACAACAAAGTATTTAGGAAGAGAAAAGAACTCACCTTGGAAATCTTGGATGGGAAAAGGCAGAGGCATCCTGGGAGAGATAGGGGGAGCCGTCGTCAGTGACTATGTACTATTCTGGAAATGAGCGGCAGGTGAAAGCACCAGTCGCATAACCATAAACTTGTGCCACGTGGCAAATTTTCTTTTACAACGGGGAACTTCCCACTATCCAGGTTTACACCGCGGGAAGGATGCAGTAGGAGTTCTTCAAGCAATCGGTCCCTGACGCAAATCACGTTTTCCTTCCAGAAGAGCTCTGGAAGGAAAACGTGGGTGCCCAGATCTGAGCACTCTACTCAGAAACACGCTGACACCTGGATCTGAGATTACCTCTGTAGAAGTTAGTGGAGGCAAAGCAAATAAAAGAGGGGGAGAGGTGAGGGAGCATATGGATTTTGCAACCTATAACGATTCTTTCTAAGTAGGGATGCACCAAGGAATGTTAAGATAACCAGGGGAGTGGAAACTGAGCAGAGAACCCAGGAGTCAAGAGCTCTAAATTTGCTCAGACTCTACTTTCTGGTATGGAGTTACAGCACTTGTCCTAAAAAATTTTCTGGCTCATAATAGACTCTCTCTCTCTCTCTCTCTCTCTCTCTCTCTCTCTCTCTCTCTCTCTCTCTCTCTCTCTCTCTCTCTCCTTACACATATACTTCTGATATTTTTGTGACTAATTTCCAGTACTCAAATTGTTCAAAACAATCTCCTGAAAGAAAAAGTTGACTTTTGTGCTACAACCCATGTCCACACTACGGAATTCCGTAACAACACAACATCAGGATTCTCCATTTTTTCAGCTGAATATTTACTGTGTTACCTGCCTGTGTAAAGCATGTGTCTTTCTTAGCACCGAGTATCACCAGCATTTTATGTTGATGACGACCTTTAATCTGGTTCCCACCAAACGGCAAGTAAAGGAGCAGGCATGCAAGGAGGAAGCTGGCGTCTTTATCCTCTCCCTGCTCCAAATCACCCACAAGTCCGCTCTCTGCACCGCACGAAGCAGCTGCCTCTGAAAGCCACCGGGCGAACTTTCACAGACGTGAACATAGTTACTCCCCAGCTTGCCAATAGAGTATAAATCAGGCGGTCAAGTCATAGCATCCTCCCTGCCTTGTTGCTGTGTTTGCTGTGTCTGACCTTGATTTTGACGTGCTTTGTGAGGATAAGAATCCGTCTTGAGAGAAATTACAGAGGTACAGAAATAATAGCAGCAATGGGAAAGCAATGGTGGAGAAGTTGAGGGGTTTGAAAATGGAAAGCGCTGTGAAAGTGAAGGTTATACTAACACAGATGGACTCAATCAGACTACAATGGAGAGAAATAAAAACCCACAACTGGCAAGAGAGAAGGAAAATGATAGGTGAAAAGGAAACTTTTCAAAGGATAAACAAAGGCTAAAAACTAGGGACCAGAAAAACTGACTCGGATGTAGCTAGTGTCAGAGATGAGTCAGGCTGCTCAGAACCTGGAGAAGCACAAAAATGTCTGAACTCTTTGCTAAGGATAAAGCCTAGATGCGAGATGCCTGTAAACACAATGTTAATTCATATTGATAGAAGGGTGTGAGGAAAAGTTTAAGGTATTACAAGCACTGCTGGTGAAAGCATGTGGGCTATGATGAACGCGGCCCTTACGGCCAGGGAAAGAACAGTGTGGGTGGAAAAACGAGGGAAGGAATAGAGTGCTAAGGAATCCCTTCACAACTTCCAAGGAGATCATTCAGGAAAGTGAATGTTGACTGCAAACCTTCGATGCAATGCAGACAAAACCTAATCATTTATGGAAAATTTACCTAATTGGCTATACCCCAAAAAGCAGAAAAGCTTTCAAGGACGAAGACTGTTCAATGGAAATGTATCAGCACAATGTTAAATTTCTTTTGGTCAATTTGAACTTAAAAACAACGTTTGGGGCTGGGATTAGCTCAGTAGAAGACCACAGACTTCACACATACACAATAAAATTTTATCCCTGGTATGGCAAAAGAAAAGCAATTTTTCAAATTATAACATCTGTAAAAGCTGAAGTCTCCTGATTAACCATTTGTAGAAATATCTTTACCAAGTTACATTACAAGATTATACTTTTACTGAGGGTCAGACAGTCACATCAAGAATAGAATTCAGGGGCCAGGGCGACAGCACAGCAGGTAGGGCATTTGCCTTGCACACGACTGACCCAGGTGTTCAATCCCTGGCATCACATATGCTGGGAGCACTGCCAGGAGTAATTCCTGAGTGCAGAGCCAAGAGTAACCCCTGAGCATCGCCAGGTGTGACCCACCCAAAAAAATAGAATTCAGTTTTCTCGAAACACACAGACCTTTTTTTTAACCATATCAGTTTTTGTACAATTTTGCAGAATTACACAAAAACTTTAAAGCAAAACGATGAGCCTGGCTACATATGAGTTAATGGCTGATTTGTACGGTATACTATCATTCTATTTACTTTCTCTCAGATTTTTCTTTTTTAAAAAAAATCACTATGAGATACACAAGTTACAAAGCTGTTCATGATTGGGTTTCAGTCATACAATGCTCCAACACCCATCCCTGCACCAGTGCACATTTCCCACCACCAATGCCCCCAATTCCTGCCCCTATAGCAGGCTACCTTTTCTTCATTCTCTCTCTCTGTCTCTCTCTCCATTTAGGCACTGTGGTGTGCAGTATTACTGAATGGTTATCATGTACATCACTTTACCTCCTTTCAGCACTAGTTCTTGTCCAGAGCGATCATTTCCAACTATCACTGTCATAGTGCTCCCTTCTCCATCCTCACGGCATTCCCCCTACACTTGCAACAAGCTTCTTTACAATGGACCAGTCCTCCTCGTCCTTATTTCTACTGTCTTTGGGTATTATTCTCGTGAATAGATAGACAGACAGACAGACAGACAGACAGACAGACAGACAGACAGACAGACAGACAGACAGACAGACAGACAGACAGACAGATAGATAGATAGATAGATAGATAGATAGATAGATGATAGATAGACAGACAGACAGACAGACAGACAGACAGACAGACAGACAGACAGACAGATAGATAGATAGATAGATAGATAGATAGATAGATAGATAGATCCAGCTAGTGAGTGCAATCATTCTATGTCTATCCCTCTACCTCTAGCTCACTTCACTCAACATGACACTCTCCATGTCCAACCATGTACATGCAAATTTCATGATTTCATTTATCCTAATGGCTGCAAAGCAGTCCATTGTGTAGATACACTATGGTTTCTTTAGCCACTCACCTGTTCTCAGGCACTTGGGCTATTTCCAGATTCTGGCAATAGTGAACAGTGCTGCAAGGCAAGCAGGTGATTTTTTCTTACTGTATTTTTGTGTCCATATAGTGCATTCCCAAGAGTGGTATTTCTAGGTCTTATGAAAGCTCAATTTCTAGTTTGAGGAATTTCTTTTGATTTCTTGATTTTAATTTTTTAAATATTATACCTCCTTGAGATATACAATTACAAAGATGTTCATATTTTCTTGATTTTCTGAGGCATAATTGTAAATGGAACTTTTTTAAAATATATTTTTCTTCTCTTTCATTATTTGTACATAGAAATGCCAAAAATTTGCATATTAATGTTGTAGCCTTACATTTTGCTACACAAATTCACTGTTTCTAGGACATTTTGTGTAGTCTTTTGAATTTTCTAACTATAGTATCATGACAGTCACAAATAGTGAAAGCATGACTTTTTTTCTTTCCTATATAGATGGCCTGATATTTTTTCTTGCATAATTGCTACAGTGAGTAATTCCAGCCCTGTAGTGAACAGAAGTGGTGAAGGGGCAACCTTGTCTTGTGTCTGAATATTAGAGGAAAGGCTTTTAGTTTTTCCCCATTGAGTATAATGTTTGCTGTGGGCTTGTGGTAAATGGCTTTGACTATGCTGATAAAAAGTTCCTTCAATTCCCATTTTTTTGGCAGTTTTTATCATGAATAGGTGCTGAACCTTGTCATATGTTTTCTCTACATCTATGGATATGGTCATATGATTTTTATTTTTCCTTTCACAGACATGGTTTATTATGTTGATTGACTTACATATGCAAAACCATCCTTGCATCCCTGAGATGAATCCTACTTGGTCATGGTATAAGATCATTTTGGTGAATTGTTGGATTCTATTTGTTTGTATTTTGTTGAAGACCTTTACACTGTTGAGGGCCTTTGAAAAGATATTGGCATTTACTTCTCTTTTTTGGTAGTGTCTCAGCTTTAGGTATCAGAGGATATTTGCTTCACAGAAAATGTTTGTTTCTTCAATTTCCTGGAAGAGCTGAAAATAATGGGCATTAAGTCCTCTTTAAAGGTCTGAAAGACCCACTGAATACCTCATGGGTCTGGGCTTTTGTTTTGGGGAAGACTTTTGATTAACTATTTCAATTCACTTGATAGTGACAAGTATGTTCAGGTATTCCAAATCATCTTTGTTCAGCCTTGGGAGGCATCAGGAGTACAGGAATTTATTCATTTCTTCTAGGTTCTCTTGTTTCATGGCATAAAGATTCTCCAAGTAATCTCTGATGATCCTTTGAATTTCTGTCTCACAGACTTTTTGTTTATATTTTTGTTTTTTCACAGACTTTTCCTAATTTATTTTGAGTTAGTTACTGCCTAACTTTAGTTTGTTCCATTAATCATGTACATTTCTATTTTCTCTTCTAACCCTTCAAAGATCTATAAAATAATCTTAATGCAGCCAAGTATGTTCCTTGGAAGCCTTTCTTCTGGAAGCTTTGGTCTTCCTTCTGAAATCTGCCTGTTCTATAATTTTCACAGACACAGCTTTCCTCTCACTCCCAATTGGATTCCCAGACTTTTTTACCCATTTCCTCTCTCACATGCTCTCTCTCCTCTCTCTCTCTCTCTGTCTCTCTCTTTATCTATCTCTTTCTTTTTTGGTACATACTACTTTGGTATAACATATACTCTATTTCCTTCTTAAGAAAGGGTGCAAAAGAATAAACAATTTTGAGCCTTTGGTGAAAACACTTCTTCATTTTACTGGATATGAAATTTTAGTTTAGAAATGACTTTCCTCATATACTGAAAAAAATAACCTATACTTTTTATATAGAAACTAGTTACTAGTGTTTCTGTAGATAAACCTGGTGTAATTCTATTTATACAACTGACCACTTTTCTTTTGTGAAGCTGTTACGATCTTAAGAGTTCTGAAATTTCACAATGATAAACTTTCTATGGGGCTTCTCACTCATTGTGCTGACACATATGACCCCATTCATCCAGGTAAAGGCCTTGAAAACAGACTTAACACTTTTCATAACTTCCCTGTTTTATGTTTGGATGGGGCTGTTTTTTGGTGTGGTTTTCTGAGTATTCTGTTTGGTGGAGTTATCAGGGATGGAAGGTAAGACCTCTGGATCCCACACATTCACAGCATGTGTTCTATCACTCAGCCAGACTCCCAGCCTCCTGGCCCCTCTTCCTTTTGTATTTCTCTTCATGAAATTCATATTATCTAATCTTCGCGTGTTTGTCATTTTCACTTTTCTATGGGGGGGGAGATAATTTCCTAAACACTATTTTACAAATCCATCTACTGAAATTTTCACTTTCAAAATAAAAATTTTAATATCAAAAAGCTCTTTGTCAGAGCTGGAAAGATAGTACAACAGGTAAGACACTTGCCTTGCATGTGACGAACCTGGTTTGATCCCCTGGCATCCCATATAGTCTCCAGAACACCACCAAGAGTAATTCCTGGGGCTGGAGTGATAGCACAGTGGGTAGGGTGTTTGCCTTGCATGTGGCCAACTCAGGTTTGAATTTCAGCATCCCATATGGTTCCCCAAGTACCACCAGAAGTAATTTCTGAGCGAAGAGCCAGGAGTAACCCCTGAGCATCATCAGGTGTGACCCAAAAAATAAGCAAAAAAAAAAAGAGAAATTCCTGAGTACAGAGCTAGGAGTACACCCAGACCATCACCAGGCATTGCCCCAAAACCAGAAAACCAAAATAAAAAGCTTTTTTATCTTCAAATTGTTGTTTTCCATATCTTCCTATGGTTTTCAAGTGTGATATATTTACTTTGTTAGAAACACAACTGCAACCTATTATTTATTATTATTATGCTATTATTATTATTATGCTGCTCTTTGTATTGTCTCTTCCTGTGGGAAATAAATTCCAACTGATTTAGTTTGGTCTCTCTGGTGTAAGTGGTGTTCTAGAAATATTTACAGAGCCATAGCTGTCTCTCCACATTTATGAGTGAGGTATTCAGCAGCTGCAGTACAGCCCTTCGTGCTTGGGAAGTGATTACCTAGTGCTGTGGGCATCAGAGGATGAGTCGATAGGAACCCCATCATTTCCAGCAGGTTCCCCAAATGTCAGAATGTCAGTGTAGCAGCCTCTCAGCTTGCACTCTAGTCAATTTCCCACAGAAAACTCCAATGCCTTGGTAAGAAAGAAGCCTAGCGGGGGCAGAGCAACAGCACAGTGGGGAGTGCATTTGCCTTGCACACAGCCAACGTGGGTTCTATCCCTGGTATCCCATATGGTCCCCCAAGCACCGCCAGGAGTAATTCCTGAGTACAGAGCTAGGAGTAACCCCAGAGCATTGGAAGAAGGAGAAGGAGAATTGGAAGGAGGAGGAGCAGGAAGAAGATGAAGGAAGAAGATGGAGGAAGAAGATGAAGAGGAGGAGGAGAGAAAGAGAAGGGGAATAAGAAGAGGAAGAGGAAGAAGAGGGAAGGGAAGGGAAGGGAGGGAGGGAGGAGGGAGGGAGGGAGGGAGGGAGGGGAGGGAGGAGGGGAGGGAGGAAGGAAGGAAGGAAGGAAGGAAGGAAGGAAGGAAGGAAGGAAGGAAGGAAGGAAGGAAGGAAGGAAGGAAGGAAGGAAGGAAGGAAGGAAGGAAGGAAGGAAGGAAGGAAGGAAGGAAGGAAGGAAGGAAGACATTTTCAGCCAGTTCAATATTAGTGTCATTGAAATCAGCTCAAGTCTAAGGCTTACAGGAACTCTGCAGCGTGGACTCACATCGCTCCTCCAAGACCCCTGCTCCTGAACTGACTGTTTCAAGGACAGGGTACTTGACACTGCGAAGCTGGGTTAGACCAAAGGAAAAAACTTTTTTTTTCTTTCCCTCTGTTTTGGAGGAACTGCTCTGCAAAATCTGTGAATGGGTTACAGTTCTTTTGCAGGAAGAAAGGACAAATATTAAACATTACTCAGACACTTCCCCACTTGTTCTTGTTTCCCTTTCACCTTCCGAACAGCCAGAATACTCTAAGACCTATTAGTAATTATGTCTTAGGGAGGAAACAGACAGGAAACACAGCATCACCCTGTTTCCCCTGAGGTGACCTGTTTTCCCTCAAGATCCTCACCCTGTATGTCCTGGAACAAGCCTCCCTACATTCAAAAACTAAACAAGACAAAAGTCATACACTCCTAATATTCCCTGACATGAGGGGAAAGGGCCTCGGTGTGAGCATGGCTCCAGCCTTCACCCCACTCAGGACTGCTACAAAGCTTTCCTTTCCCCTTCTTGCAAAACCGAATTTGGTATGTTTGGCTTTCAGTGGCTCCAGGTGGCTGAAACCACGGTCCTCGCTGGTCAGGTGCTCTGCTCCAAAAGACTCCATCAAGGTGGCTTCTGTACAGAGCAGGAAACACCCACAGGCGACGACAGCTGATCTGGCATCACCCTCACACACAGTGACCTGCGGGTGCTGCTGAGCTACATGCTCAATCTGAGCTTCACGACTTACAACACTTGCTTCACCCTGGCTGCGTTGGCTGGGCCTGCGCTTCCGCTTGGCAGATCCATCCCACTAACCCGAGCAAGCTCGCTGGTGTGGCCGGTGCCAAAGGTTTCGGGTCACAGGTCTGCTCCATCCCTGTGAGATCTGTCCCTCTCTGTTCTGCCCCCAACCCCCCAGGCCGCACTCACCCTCCTTTCTCCAACACAGGCTGAACTGACCCCCCACCACCATGCCCTCATTCCCAAAGGAAACCCAGAGCCCAAACTGCAATGAGGAAAACAAACAAACCTGAGTTTGGCTTCAATCACCCAAAAAAGAAAACAGCTTCATTAAAAACTTTCAAAAATATAAGTTTCTGTTG
The DNA here is from genome assembly GCA_021461705.1 of Cryptotis parvus. Classification (NCBI taxonomy): domain Eukaryota; kingdom Metazoa; phylum Chordata; class Mammalia; order Eulipotyphla; family Soricidae; genus Cryptotis; species Cryptotis parvus. The sequence goes on along the minus strand of JAJIBD010010249.1, from coordinate 39,058 downwards.
CTTCTCCTTGGTCAAATATCACTGGGTTATCATCTCCCCCTAACTGCTGATGTCGTTTTTTCTGCTGTCGTCTCTTCTGTTTTTGTCATTTTTATGAGTTGATTCTATTTCAAGTTAGAGTATTCTGGCTGTTCGGAAGGTGAACATTTCTATGAGTTGAACTGTTTCAAGATAGTTCAGAAAAACTGAAGCCAAGTGGTCTTACCTTTCCAAGTTTAACCTCTATTAACTGAAATTTTGTTAAAGTTTTAATTGAATTACCGAAGATACAACTATATAAAATTGTTCAAGACTGAGTTTCAATCGTGCAATGTTCCAACACCCATCCCTGCACCAGTGCACATTTCCCACCACCAATGTCCCCAATCCCCCACCTCCCTTTTTGGTACTATGGTTTGTAATACTGTAACTGAGAGGGTATCATGTCTGCCACTTTACCTGCCTTCAGCATTCAGTTCTTGTTCAGAGTGATCATTTCCAATAGTAAGGACAGAAAAGGGGCTAAATCACTATAACTGATTTTTTTAAAGATATTTTTTCTGTAAAACTCAATATTATCCAAAGAAGTTTTTGTGGCAATTGATTTAAAGAAATGGAAATAAGAATTGCAGATAATGTAGAGACTTAGCTACCCAGGGTGTATTCATTATGCCAAAAACAGTAACAATAGCGGGCCTCATTCCCAACGAATGGAGATGCTACTTGTGTCCACTCGAGCAAATAGATGAACAATAGGAAGACAAGTGATACAAGTAGAGACTTCCAATTTATCTTGTAAGTTTCTATGCCTTATTAGTGTCATACACTTATAAAACTTCTGCTAATTTAAATTTACTTTTAAGTAAATCCCTTCTTTTTAATAAGATATTAAAAATTAAAAGGGAGAACAAGATACCAAAGAAGTAAATAAACGTGTGCTATAGGAAAATCTAGGAGTAAGCCCTGAGCACAGTGGAGTATACCCTCCCCCTAAAAAAAATCTCCTATTTGACCTAATGTTGAAGAAAAATTCCCTTAATTTGTCAGCTCTTTAAAATATGAGGGCTTATACCAGTGTTCTACTAAGTGTGGGAAATGGTAATGCCAGACTAGAACTCACCATTGAATGTACACAAAGAGATTTACATTATAAATCCTAAATGTCTGTAGGGCAAGTCACAATGTGTAAAAGAAGAGAGAAATACAGAGACAGAGATAGAGACAGAGAGAGGGAGAAAAAGGGGAAAATAAAAAGTTGCCTGCTATAGAGGCAGGCTGGGAGAGGGTGGGAGGGAATGTGGGGACATTGGTGGTGGGAAATGGGCACTGGTGGAGGGATGGGTGCTGGAACACTGTAGGACTGAGAACCAATTATGAACACTTTTGTAATTGCATATCTCATGGTGGTATAATAATTTTTTTTTAAATATGAGGGTCTGAGATAACAGCTCAGTCGCAGGGTGTACACCTCTTACGTCACAGGCCCTGAGCTAACAGTCCTTCTGCCGCCTGTACACAATTTCCCAAAGTAAGACATGAAAAAAGTTTTATGGAGAATTTATACAAACCAGACATTAGTACTGTCACTATTTCAGAGTCAGCCTTTGACTGGGCTTCCAGTTAATCCCCTGGATGAAATCTGTCCTCTCCAAGATCTTCACAGACCTCCAGCTGCCCAGCTCTAATTAACTGGCCTGTCCCTACACATCCTCCACCTGAACGCTCTGACATTTGGCACGATGGACAATTCACTTCTTCCTGCCAGTTCCTCTGCCTGGAATATTCAACAGACCTAGCCTCACTGTGCTTTCTCTTTCCTAACAAACATCATTTCTCCCATTTCCTAATCTGTTTTACCCCAAGGCTCCAGCTCTGATTTTATCATCATTTTTTACTGCAATAATGAAGGCCTGAGCCCCAGGCACACCCCTTATTATCTGTTTTCCTGGGGTGAGAGTAGCTCCTAGAGCTATCAGACTGGCAGTGAGCCCTAAGGAGGTGAGAAAATTGAAGGGCAGGGCAGGGATGTGATCAGAGTACACGGAGGAAGGATGACAGTGTCCAAGAATTAAAAAACAATAAAAATATTCCAGGCACAAGACAGTGCCAGGCCATATTCCTTGTCAGTTACACTCAAGCTGATGAATCAGGAGTTGAGGGGTTAGAGTCCGGCCACTCAGGGAAGTGGCAGAGACTGTAACCCGGCTTGGCAGCGTGTAAGAAAAGGAGGTGCACGGTTTGATTAGGCCTATCTTTCCAGCCCAATCAGGTACTTTCAAATTCTCTTTCTAGAAGTGAGGCAGCATCCCAGGACTGCGATCCAGGTCCCTTGGTGGAAAAGCAGCAGGCCGTGACGGGAGGAGCAGGCTGTGGGCTCTCTCGCTCTCATGCTCTGCTGAAACCCTCTTGGCCCACCTGCTAGGATCTTAAACCATCTAAGTGTTTCAGTTTTATCATTTATAAAATGTGGGGGAAATTACTTGATAACAAATTTTGAAGAGATTGCAAATAGGCTTTAAAGCTTATCCATGAAGCAGACATATATCATGTGATTATTATAATTCTGATTCTATAAATACAAGTTATTTTCACAACAGATAAGACTGCTATTAGAGGCAAAGGAGGAGAAGATTTCTGAAAGACAAGCCAATGTTTCTTCCAAGGTGCTAACACGCAAACACAATTTAGAGAAGAGGCCTCGGTAATTCTGTCTATCCAGGACCTCTCTGTGAGAAGGACAAAGACGCGTGTTGTTTCTGACAGAGCAACAATCCATGATATAACCCAGGGCTTGAATCAGTCCTACAGCCCTGAGATCATTTATACCCAAATGAGAATGTCTGTATGAGCACTGAATTTCCTGAGAAGCTGTGGTATCCTTTCATCGCTTGCAGGTTTGACAAATTCTGTCAAGAAGGAAAACACAGAATATATTTTTGAAATGAAACCTAATGGAAAGGCGAAACATCCTAAGCCTGAGTGGATTAGAAAGATCAGACCAAAAAAAACTGCTGTGTTGTCTCTGTATGTACTCCAGAGCCTATCTCAAATGACTACTACCAGCAAAATAAATTAAAATGTGATCACCAAGATGGCAAATCAAAAGTGAACAGGCAAATGAAAAAGGCAGACAGGAGCGGAGAGAAGCTGGAGGGCCCCTGGAAGAGTTGCAGACAGCAGCTGCAGACAGTTCCCAGACACTCTCATAATGGAGAACATAATTAGTTTTCCTCCACAAAGAAAAATAGAGGAGCCGAAGAGGTCAAAGCCCATAAATTAACTGAATTCACTGAGTGTTTGTGTTTGTTTGAATAAATCCTCTGTGCTTCAACTGCAGTCACAGAAGACAGAAAAGGCTTTACAAAGGGCATCAAGGAGCCTAGATATTCACTCACGCATTCATTCATTCACCTATTAAATATGTATCACATGCTGACTTATGTAACCGAGGGTCTACTGAGCTTTGGGGCAGACGGCGAACAAGACCCTTTGCCTGTCACAGTCTCACCATCTTGCAGCAAGATTGCCACAAACAGCGACCCCAGCAATGCTGGGTCAGAGCAGGGACCACTGCGGGTGTTGTGGGAGGGACTCGTGGAGGCTGGGTGGGAGAAGGCGGTCAATGGTTTTCTCGGTGAGCACGCAACAGAAGTGGGGAGCCAAGAGTCGTGAGTCGGGCCAAAGGCTGAGGAACAGAGAATTCCTAGGGGAGAAAACAGCAAGGCACAAGTTTCCCAAACACTCGGGTTTTCCCAATTTTTCAGCGGTGCCGTAAAAGTGAGGAAAATGCAGGCAATGAGTAAAGCTCTTGTATTTTATTTTAATTTTGAGGCCAATTTTTCCCGAAGATTATACCCTCTTTACATTTTGAAATTAACATTTAAATTCCTTAATGAAATGGTGGCATTTTATAATTGCCTTACTTGCCAAAACACAAAATTATCAATCCAATCCGTTTATTGCTAATTTATATGGTAATTTTCTGGTCTATTAAATTTAAACTTGGGAAAGGCTGGGCATGATTAACAGAGCCACGGTATGTGGCATGATCAGAAGTGACTAAAATATGCAGAAGGGAAGATGGAGAGGATTAAAGTCAAGATGCAGGCAAGGACCAGATGATAAAAGGCTTTACATGGCGGGCTAAGAGGTCTTGACTCCATGGAGGAATCAACAAGCATGCCACTGAGTGGCCTTTTATACTTCCTTGGCTTGTGTGTGAAGGCAGAGGCTGGTAACCTCCCCACTAGCAGGATGATGGGGCTAGAATTAAATCAGGATCAGCTGATTGAACATTCTTTAAATGGTAAAGTAGTTTCAAAGGCAAAAAACTTCATCGAAGGTTCTTCTTATTATATTCACTTGTTATATATTTAACCCAGCTCTTGAAATCTTAAATTTCATCATTCCATCACTTACCAGGCTCCTGGACTAACAAAGGTTCCGGGACAGACACGAAGTGGTTAATTACCCACTTTCTGGGCTCGAAGATCAATGGACTCCCATCTATTTGTGAGCAAGGATCACTATTAAAAGTTAATGTTAATTTTGAAGACTAAAATTTTGTATTTCAGCATGAGATGCTACACTGTTTGTGTTACCAGGAATTGTTCAGTGTTTTATAAGAGGCCTGGCTTCTACTCCACTCTTGGCTCTCTAGAAATGCTACCATTGTGCCTGACACATGCAATTGGGAAACTTCGCACAATTGTTAGAAAAGACATTTGATCAGCACATCATCAGTACTGTGGGGAACTGGCTGTGATTTTCCAATCTCTACTGCTTTTGTTTATAAATATTAATCACTTTAGCCATTATTAGATTAACCAAAAGGCAGTTCTATATTTGGTATGCCAACCAAGAAGAGGTATCGCAGTAATGGGAAAACAATTTTTTAAAACATCATAAATTGATACTGCAATGCCTAAAACGTATAGAATCAGTCATTGTGAGAAAGTTTAGAAACGCTGAATAATCAATTATATCATATTCCTAATAGCTACATTTTCTCAAATTTTTAATCAGAATTTTTTATTAATCCAGCAATGTTTCTTAGGTGCTAACTGCAATGCAGATTAATAGTTTATACTGATCATAGTTTATGCTATAAAATTTAAAGAACTAAAATATGTAGATTAATTATAATATAACTTTGAGTCACCCATAAATATGCTATAACTCATGGTTTGCAGGTTTTGGAAGCAAGTTATCTTGAATTTGAATTTTGGTCCTATTTCTTACCACATATATGACCCAGATATGTACCATAAATTCCATTTTCTCAAGTAGAAAGTGGGAATAAGAGGTCATCTATAAAATATATTAGTAGACATAACTAAGTAAGATCATATAAAATCCTTTGCATGAAACACTATTCATATTATTATTAATCTTCAACATAAAGTAATAATAAAAAAATATTAGGACAGGAAAACTCAGTGTTTTACAGCTACCAAACAGACCTACCTGGGTCTTGCCAACAAATAAGAAAAGCACAAAAGAACTGCTAAAGTAGTAATTGCCACATGGAAACTATCAGGGATAGAAAATGGGATAATATCCAAAGGAGTTAAAAATGAGAAACAAAAGGGTTCCAGCCTGTGCCAAAGCGCCTGGGTAACCATTTGCCCACAAATGCCACGTTATTTCAGCAAACCAAGACAGCTAAGCCAACTACCCCAATGTTCAACACCAGAACTTAACCGCTGAATGCACATTAACCTATCAATACTAATAAAATAATGTGTAAATTCAATTTACCGATGGTTACGGAATGTAAACGTCTCACTGCAGTGCTTTTCTATCGGGAACAGACTAGAGATGTCTGTAAGCCCCGGCCAGGCACCTGCTGTTAGCAGGAAGGTGACTCCAGCCATATGGGCTGACCCAGCAGAGCCCAGACACCTGGCACCAGATAACATGCTCTGCAGATGCCTTGGTATTGACTCTTAATGCAAATTCGAGTATTCTCCTTTTCTGAAAACATTAGAACACAGGAATACTGTTTTTCTTTGTATTTTCTCCACGTGTGCCTACCTATGGTGCACCTGGATTTAAGCACCCCGTGGTCCAGGAAATGAGGTTGTCTGTATGTACATAAGGTCTGTATGTAAGGGCAAACGGGAATATGTAGGCAGAGGAGTCTGCAGTTCCGTTTCCCTCGACCCCACCACTACCACCAGTGCCAATTCCACAAGGGCCAGATGGGTTCCAGCTAAGGGGCGGATGTCGAACTACTGAGCCTTGCTTTCTCCATTTTCCAGCGTCTGCACACTTGACCCAGCATTCACTGCAGATCCTGAGCTGTCAGAGTTCTCCAACAGTTCTCCTGCTATCGACAACTAAATAAAGAAACTATCGTACATCTACATAATGGAACACTATGTAGCTGCCAGGAAAAATGAAGTCATTAAATTTGCTTATAAATGGATGGACATGGAGAGTGTCCTGCTGAGTGAAATGAATCAGAGCAAGAAGGACAGGTATAGACTGATTACACTCATTTGTGGGACATAAAAAAACACAGTATGAGTCTAATGCCCAAGTACAGTAGAAACGAGGGGCCAGGAGGACTGGTCCATGCTTGGAAGCTGGCCATAAGTGGACTGGAAAGGGATGCAGAGAACAGACCACGATGACAGTGACCGCTGGAAATGATCACTCTGAACAAGAACTGAGTGCTGAAAGGAGGTAAAGGGTAGACATCACAACCGTTCAATAACAGCATTGCGAACTATAATGCCCAAAAGGAAAGAGAGCGAGAATGTGCATGCAATGGAGCGGGGGGGGAGGGAAAAAGTATCTGCCAGAGGCAGGCTGGGTGGGAGTCACTGACAGTGGGAAATGTACACTGGTGACGTTGGAACACTATATGACTGAAACCCAATCAGGAACTACTTTGAAATTGTGTAACTCATGATGACTCCGTAAAAAATATTAAATAAGTTCTTCTGTTATCAAAAAGGACAAAGGAAGCCCGCTAAACACATCACCAAATAGAAATTCTTAATCTCCTCCACTTGTACCCATCACTTGATAACTGTGACTTTTCACAAACAAAGCAAAACCAATTCAAGACACACTCACAGAAGAGTTAAGGGAAGACACAAAGAATCCCATTTAACAAGTAGAAAAAAGATTAATTTTTTAAATGCAATAACTAGTTCATCTGACAAAATGAAAATAGTCTATTCCATGACACTGAATAAGATTACACATGGAATGTTAATTCTGCCTCCCAATCTAGGTTTATTTACTGGGGAGTTTAGAGGGCGGGGACAGTGAAGCCCAGCAATATCCAAGAGTTACTTTGGTTGACTCTGGGGGACCACATATGGATCCAAGCCTTGGCAGGTACATACAGCGCAAGCACCTTACCCGCTGTACTCACTTTCAGCCACACCAATGCTATCTTGAATAGTGGCCTTGACACTCCAAATCTTAATTGTTATGTACATTCCTCCTCATCCAAGAACGTCGTCTTTTCTTCCAAGAACATTCTGTAACCAGAGGACTTTCTGCCGAGTCTCGGAGATGTCCCCATGCTGTATTCCCATTGTCTACTCTCTAAACCTAGCTCTGGACAAGACAGTCTCTTACTTGATGTGCCTGCTGTGCTGGTCTGCGCCATGGCACCACCAGATTCATTCTCCTCATCACAGCAAGTCACATCCACGTCTAAGAGAGTACAGTACTTTTCTCTTCTGCACCTCAAAAGAAATGGTGACCAAGATACAGAGACAGCCCAAACACTGGGAAAGAATATTCACCCAAAGCCCATCTGATGAGGGGTTAATATCCAGAATATATCAGGTGCTGGTAGAACTTTACAAGAAGGAAGCAGTCAACCCCATCAAAAATGGGGAGAAGAAATGAACAGAAACTTCCAAAAAAGAAGAAATTCGCATGGCCAAATGCATATGAAAAAGTGCTCTTCATCATTAATCATCAGGGAGATGTAAATCAAAACAACACCGAGGTATTATCTCACACCACAGAGACTGGCACACATCCAAAACAGCAAGAACAACCGGTGCTAGTGTGGATGAGGGGAAAAAGGGACTCTCATCCACTGTTGGCAGGAGTGCCCACTGGTTCAGCCCTTTGGAAAACAAAATGGACATTCCTCCGAAAACTAGATATTGAACTCCCACTCGACCCAGCAATACAGCTCCTGGGAATTTACTCTGGAGACCCAAAACCACAGAGCAGAAACACTATCTGCACTTCTATATTCATCACAGCTCTATTCACGATAGCCAGAATCTGGAAACAACCTAAACACCCGAGAACAGAACACTGGATAAAGAAACTGTGGTACATCTACACAATGGAATACTATGCAACTGTCAGAAAAGACGAAGTCATGAAATTTATCTGCAAATGGATGGACATGGAGACTATCATGCTGAGTGAATTTAGTCAGAAGGAAAAGGACAGATATAGAATTACTGCATTCATTAGTGGGATATAAATATGTACCAGTGTTCTACTAATTGTGAGAAATGGTAATGCCAGACTAGAACTCAGCATTGAATATACACAAAGAGACTTATGTGATAAACCCTAAATGTCTATAGGGCAAGCCACAATGCGTAAAAGAAGAGTGAGTGAGAGAGACAAAGAGAGAAAGACAGAATCAGAGACAGAGACAGAGAGATAAAGAGATGGGGGAAAGTGCCTGCTATAGAGGCAGGCTGGGGGAGGTAGGAGGGAATCTGGGGGTATTGGTGGTTGGAATGGGGGCACTGGTGGCGGGATGGGCGCTGGAACACTGTATGACTGAGATCCAATTTTGAACATCTTTGTAATTGAATATCTCACAGTGGTATCACTTGTATCACTTGTCTTTCCATTGTTCATCAATTTGCTCGAGCAGGCACCAGTAACATCTCCATACATCCTGTCACATACTAGTGTAGCCCAAGGGCATCTGCTCACTCCAGGGACAAGAAGAGCCTCAAACCATTTGTTCAGGTCATGGGAATGAGGTCTATAATTGCTACTGTTTTTTGGCATATCAAATACGTCCTGGGTAGCTTGCCAGGCTCTGCCATGTGGGTGGGATACTCTAGGTAGTAGGCTCTCAGTTTGGACATTTACTGATGAACTGTGTGACTACAAAGCAGCCACATGCAACAGGGAGAAATCAGTTTTTCTCTTGGGTGAAACTCTGATGAGCTGTGGAGTCCAGATGTTGAAAATGGTTGCCCTCAGGTGGCGGAGGTTCCTCTGGCTTCTTGTGAGGCTTTATTGGGATGGCGGGCCAGGGCTAGAACCTGCCTTCCCTCCCGGACGCCTCATGATCAGCCAAGCACAGGGAGAGCCGGTAGCAGCTCTGCCCAGTGTAACTGTGTCTCACAATGGTATAATAAATACAAAAAAAATAATAATAAGAGCATACAGTGCTTTTCAATCTCCTCCAAGAGATTTAGCTCCAAGTTTTCTCTGATTTTCCACATTTTTATGATTTTGCAAGAAAACCAAACCTTGCAACAAACCATTGTTACTCTTACTCTTCCAGGCTCACTTGATCACTTGATCACTTGAATCCCGTTATTCATCGATTTGCTCGAGCGGGCGCCAGTAACGTTTCCATTGGACCCTATCACGTGCCAATGTAACCCAATGGCATCTGGTTGATTCAGGAATATGAAGAGCCTCAAATCATTCCTTCAGGGTCTTGACAAGGAAGACTGACAATCTTGTAGGTGGGCGGCCACGTGATCTTTTGACATCCCATGGGATCCACTCGGTAATGGCTCTGGTCCAGCGGCTGTGTCCAAATCGCATTACATGTCCAGCCCATCTGATTTTCGATGCCTTGGCAAACGAGACAGCATCCCTGATTCTGGAATAGCGACGGAGGTCAGAACTCCGGATTCCTTCTCTCACTTGAGTGAGGCGTGATATTCTAAGCATAGCTCTTTCAATTCCTCTCTGGGAGACCCGAATAGCATTCTCATCCTGCTTTCGTAGGGCCCAGGTCTCTGAGGCGTATGTTAATGCAGGGAGAATGGTGGAGTCAAAGAGATGTGCCCGGAGCCAGAGGTTCTTTGTCCTTTTAGCTATTTCTTCGATGCCTTTGAAGGCATTCCATGCCGCTCTCTTCCTCCTGAGCAGCTCAGGTTTTAGGTCGGTCCATCATGTTGATTTCTCGACCTAGGTACACATAACTGTTGCATTCAGAGATGTTTGTTCCATTGAGAGTGAATGGGGCCTCTGGAACTAGTTCATCCAGGCTCAAAATGTAGCAAAGCTACTCTGCATATTCAAATCCCATTCACCTTTCAAGGAAAATCTAATGATCTTCTCTACTTCTATGCAAGTCCACTACTTCGTTATCTGACCCATGTCCTCAAGCACGTGAAGGAGAGACTCCTCCTTTTTCTTGGGTTTTGTCAGTTCTCTCAGACCAAGGCATCGATGCTATGTTGAAGGAAAGATGCTGAGAGCTGTCTATTATTTCGTTTTCAGTATGAAGTTTCTCTTTTTTTCATTTTCCAATGCATCTCTATTCTCATCCCAATCACCTACCCATGGACCCAAGCTTCAGTAACAAGAATTAACTTAGTGTAACTAATCTTTTTCTGAACATTCGTGCAGAGAAAATACGGAGAAATCAATATAAAAACTTTATAGAAACTTTAAGTCAATGGCTCCTACTCTCTTCTAAAACAAACATTTATTTTCCCTCTTACTTTCTCCATTTCCCCACAAAAAATCCAAACCATTTTCCTACCCTCCCTCCTGAGCTTCCTTTTAATTAATGACATTTCCAGAAACCCAATTCCTTTAAATATTTCATAGTAAGCTGTTTCCTGTAAAACTCAGGACCCTATGGGAATAAGGTCAAGAAAACTGACCAAGAAATCTGAGATAATTAAGGGAATAAGGTCAAGAAAACTGACCAAGAATCCTGAGATAATTGAGTGAATAAGGTCAAGAAAACTGATGAAGAATTGCTGAGATCATTAAGGACTTCTGAACAACCTGGAAAAGACAAAAGTAATGCAGGGGGCGGGAATCTCAGGAAACAGAGGCAGGATAGTACAGGGGTTACCACACAAGCTTTACAAGCAGTGGACCCCAGTCCCTGGCTTCTCATTATGGTCCTCACAGCACTTGTTGGTGTGACCACTAAGACAGAGTCAGGAGTAAGCCCTGAGCATTGCTGGATATAGCCCAAACCCCGCACATTCGGGACCACCCACCCCTCACCAAAAACAGTCTATAAACGAGAGGCAGCACTTTAAAATGAAATTACTGGCTCCTAAGGCCTGGTTACTTTAATCAGAACTTGCTTATAGTATCCTGAGTAGTCAGATGGGGACTATATCAAATTTCTGCCACAGCCATGAAAACATCGTGTGTCTAATGACATTTGGTGACTAGATTTAGAAATTCATAGACAATGAGGCTGGCAAAGAAAAGAAAGGGAGGGATAAAAAGATGGGGAAGGGAGGAAAGAAGACAAATGAAGAAGGGAAGGATGAAGCAAGGGAGGAGAGCAAGGTTCCAAGAGCTTTTCAACCCTATTGGACTGTGCTATAAAGTGGTTCCTAAAGCTCGAGAATTCCAGGTTTGCCTCTAGCTCAACCTCTGTTAGCATCTCAAAACTCCACTTTCTTTATATGCTAAAATATGGTCACAGCCACAGGGCAAGAAACTGATGAAAGGAATTTGTTGAACAAACACTAAAACCATGCCCAGGAAAGAATACAAATTACAAGAAATAAATGCCAAAAAGAGAACAAATGATTATTCTTAAAGTTACATAAATATATAAGCTTATATCCATCTGGAAAACCCTAGAGGGAAAAAATATACAAGAAACTAAATCAAGGTGAATAAGGTAAAATTTAAATACAACCAACTTTTAACTTAATTATAAATAAAAATGGTTAACTTAAATATAAAAATTCACCTAGAAACAATTATGAAAACATGTAGCAGCTGGATGAAATTTTAGAAGGACCAAAATTTATAATACCTAGGAGTAATCTATTAAAATGTACAGGCAATTTAATATTATGTTTAGGTAAACCAAATAAGAATTGAGTATACAAGAGTAAATATCTTGGACAAGAGGCTTCAATTTTGCAATACTATGTAAACTATGAAATGCAAATAAAAACAGAATTCAAAGTAACTAAGAATATGAAAAAAATAACCAAATGTTTGACAGCAAACAAGGTGCCTGTGAGGTATTATAATTTGCCGTTGGCTCCAAATTAAGTGCAGCAGTAAAGATGGAGCCAATGGACAATTCACAGGAAAAGATACTCCAAAATAAACTCACATATACAGGATTACCAAGCACGGCCACATCTGGCATTTCAAATAAATAAGTAGAGGAATGGTTTCTAAAATAATTTTTTTAGTAATTATAGTAGCAACCATGAATGAAAGACTGGCTGTCTCGTTGTCTGATACAAATCACAGAGATGTAAAATAAAAGTCATGAAAATACCAGACGAAGTTACCTAGAACTGTAGGGTCTGGTTACAAAAATTCAAAAGCCTTAAAAGATGGTACTGAGGAAAGTTCCTTCAATTCCCATTTTGTGTAGAGCTTTTCTTTTTTTTAATCATGAACAGGTGCTGCGTCTTGTCAAATGCTTTCTCTGCGTCTAATGAAATGATAATATGATTTTTATGTTTTCTTTTATTGATGTGATGTATTATGTTGATTGACTTGTGAATGTTGAGTCGTCCTTAAACCCCGGGATGAATCCTACTTGGTCATGGTGTATGATCTTTTTGATGAGTCTTTGAATTCTGTTTGCTAGTATTTTGTTGCAGATCTTTATCATGAAAGCCATCGACCACAACCCCACAAAGCATTATTCTCAATGAGAAAAAATTAAAAGCCTTCCCCTTAAGATCTGAGTCAAGACAAGATTGCCCACTTTCACCTCTTCTATTAAGCATTGTACTAGAAGTACTGACAATATCAGTTAGGGAACAGAGACACTAAGAGCATCCAGATAGAAAGAGAAGAGAAGAGACCAAGCTATCATTATTTGTAGATGACATGATACAAAAAGCTCCCAGAAACAATAGATATGTAGGGTGGCAGTTTACAAAATCAATACCCAAAAGTTCATGGCTTTCCTATATACAAATAATGAAAGAGAAAGTGATATTTTAAAAATCCTGTTCACAGTTGTGCCTCAGAAAATCAAGTACCTTGGAATTAGCTTAACTAAGGATGTAAAGGACCTATATAAAAGAAAACTACAAAACACTGCTTCAAGAATTAAGAGAGGACACAAGGAAATGGAAACACATTCCCTGCTTATGGGTTGGAAGAATCGACATTGTCAAAACGGCAATACTCCCTAAAGCATTACACAGATTCAATGCAGTCCTTATAAGGATACCCATGACATTTTTCAAAGAAATTGACCAAGCACTCTTGAAATCCATATGGAACAATAAACCCCCACAAATAGCCAAAGAAATCCTTGGGAAAAAGAATATGGGAGGCATCACCTTTCCCAACTTCAAACTGTACTACAAAGCAGTAGTAATTAAAACGACATGCTATTGGAGTAAAAATTCAACCAATGGAATAGAGTTGAATATCCTGACATACATCCTCAAATACATGATAAAGGAGCAAAAAGTACAAAATGGAGCAAGGAAATCCTCTCAACAAGCGGTGCTGGGAAAACTGGGCAGCATGTTTAAAAATAATGAACTTAAAGTCATATCAAAATGGTTTAAATATCACAATATCCGATCTGAATCCATAAATTGCATTGAAAAAAAGTAGGCAAAATCCTCCATGACATTGAAGTTAAAGGCATCTTCAAAGAGGAAACGCCTCTAAAAATGCAGCTGGAAGCAAAGGTAAACATATGGGACTACATGAAACTAAAAAGCTACTTCACCTCAAAAGAAATAGTTATTGGATACAAAGACTGTCCACAGAGTGGGAAAGAATATTCACCCAATACCCATCTGATAAGGGGTTAATATCCAGGATATATCAGGCACTGGTCAAACTTTGATCACTTGATCACTTGACATCCCGTTATACGTCGATTTACTGGTGGGTAACAGTAACATTTCCATTTGTCACTGTCACATGCCAGTGTAGCTCAATGAAGGTTCGTTGTCCTTTTTAGCATTTCTCCGATGCTTTTGAAGGCATTCCACGCCGCTCTCTTCCTCCTGCGCAGCTCAGGTGCTAGGTAATTTATCATGTTGAGTTCCTGAGCTAGGTACACATAACTACTGCACTCAGAGATGTTTGTTCTGTTGAGAGTGAATGGGGCCTCTGGAACTTGTTAGTTTTTCATGAACATAGTTTTGTTGAGATTCAGCTGTAGACCATATTTCCACATTCACAGTCGAAGTCAGCCAGCATTTGTGTCGATTGGCTAATATTTGGTGTTATTAGAACAATGTCATCAGCGAAGCAGAGGTGGTGTAGTTGCCGACCATCTATCTTCACTCCCATTCCTTCCCATTCTAATTGTCGCATGATGTTCTCAAGGGTGGCACTGAAGAGTTTTGGTGAAATGGTATCACCCTGTCGAACCCCTCTTTTGACATCAATGATCACTTCCTTATAGAATGGTGAGATCCTGGTGGTGAATCCGTAATACAGCTCAGGAAAGATTTTGATGTATTGAGATTTAATACCCTGTTTGGCTAGGGCTTCGATGACTGCTTGGTCTCAACAGAATTAAGGGCTTTCTTTAAATCAATGAATGTTAGACAGAGCAGCATCTTGAACTCCCTACAAATCTCAATTAGCTTGGTTACCATATGGATATGGTCAATTGTGCTGAATACTTTCCAGAAACCAGCTTGCTCACATAGTTGTCCTTCATCTAATGTTCTGCGAATCTTGTTCAGGATGGCGCAAGTGAACAGCTTGTAGATGATGAACAACAAGCAGATCAGGCAATAGTTGCCAATGTGGATGTCTCCATTCTTGAACAGTAGAATTGTCCTGCTGGTTTTCCATTGGGAGGGAACCTTGCATTCAGACAAGTAGCATGTGAAGGCTCTCTCCCAATACAGCCTTGGAAGAATCCAGAGGAACCCCTGCACCATGTTGGCAGCCACTTTCTTCATCCAAACTCCACAGCTCATCAGGCTCCACCCAAGAGAGGAAGCCAATCTCAAGCCTGACTTCATTGTCTATGTGCCAACATCCACATACAAGAAAGAAATTGAGAAATTCTACATGGAACTGGAGGAGTTCTATAAAGACCACACCTTCTACAAGATCATAGTCGGTGATTTTAATTCCAAGATAGGACCAAGAAGATTGGCGAAGAACTCCACATCGGGACCCATGGCTCAGAATGGAACAAACAGGGTGAGAGACTATCTGAGTTCATCATGTCCACCAAGACCATTCATGGGAACTCACAATTTCAGAAAGCTGAATCTAAATGTTAGACATGGGAGTCTCCTGGTGGACAGTTTCACAATGAAATTGACCACATCATATTCAATTGACGGTTTTGCCTGACCAATGTAGCTGTCATCCCCAAATTCCAAACAGGATCGGACCACCGTCTCCTTCTTACAAAATTCTACTTCATGGAATGGGGAGAAAGGGCTGCAAAGTTTAAGAAGGGAACTCCCAGAACGACCACCAAATGGGAGCTCTTTGGCATCATTGTGGCAACATGGGAAGATGCCATCATTGACAACACTGATAAAGACTACAACCAAGTGGTTCAGCACCTCCATGATTGTGCAAAAGATCTCCGAGAGAGAGAAAGCCACAAAAGGACGCCTGTCTTCAAAAACTCTTGAGCTCATTTGCCAACATGGCAAGGTGCAAGCTCAGGCAACCATAAGCTAATGTCCAAGCTTGCAAAGCAGTGCAGAGAAACGATAAAGGAAGACCTCAGAGAGAGAGAGAGAGAGAGAGAGAGAGAGAGAGAGAGAGCAGCAATACTGGCCGATGTAGCAGAAACCAGGAAAAGCATTTGCAATGCCCGCCTGTCGTTCATCAACTATAAGACCAAGATCACTGCCCTCCAATGTCCTGATGGATCTATCACATCTTCTGAAAGATAATGGAGATTATCCAAGACTTTTACTCGGATCTCTTTGATAGCCACATCCACCTGCCCACATACCAAATTCAGCAGGATGGATATGTCTTTCCCTACATTCTCCCTTCTGAAATCTGACATGCCATTTCATTGGTAAAGAAGTGAACAGCACCCGGCCCAGATAAAGTCAGACCCAAACACCTGAAGAATCTGCCATCAATACTCATCAATACACTGGCTCAGCTGATCAAACTTTACAAGAAGAAAACAGCCAACCCCATCAAAAAACTCGGGAGAAGAAATAAGCAGAAACTTTAACAAAGAAGAAATTCAAATGGCCAAAAGGCATATGAAAAAATGCTCGTCGCTAATCATCAGGGGAGATGCAAATCAAAACAGCAATGAAATATCATCTCACACCACAGAAACTGGCACATATCCAAAAGAGCAATAACAACAAGTGCTGGCGTGGATGCAGGGAAAGGGGACTCTTACCCATCATTGGTGGGAATGTCAAGCAGTACAGCCTTTTTGAAAAACAATATGAACATTCGTCCAACAACTAGCAATTGAGCTCCCATTTGACCCAGCAATACCACTCCTGGAAATATACATGAGTATATTTAAAGCATTTAACATTTTTTAAATGTTAAAAAATGTTAACCCTGGGAGCCCAAAAACACACAGCAGAAATACCATCTGCACTTCTATGTTCATAGCAGCACTTTTCACAAGGCCAGAATATGGAAACAACCTGAGTATTTGAGAACAGACAAAGAAACTATGGTATATCTACACAATGGAATACTGCCGCTATATCCGTTAGGAAAAACAAAGTTATGAAATTTGCTTATAAATGGATGGGACATGGAGTGTATCATGTTGAGTGAAATTGGCCAGAGGGAAAAGGAAAGATATAGAATGACTGCATTCATTTGTGGCATATTAAAAATAATAGTATGATACTAATATCTATGGCCAGGTAAAACGTGGATCAGGAGGACTTGTCAGTGGTTGGAATCTACCACATGCTAATAATTGTTGGAAAAGGCAATACCAGCCTAGAACTGAACATTGAATGTAGGCAAGGATATACATGATAACCCTAAATGTATGTATTGCAGGCCACAATGTGTAAGAGAAGGGAGAGAGAGAGAGAGAGAGAGAGAGAGAGAGAGAGAGAGAAGAGGCAAAAGTGCCTGCTATAGAGGCAGACTAGGGGAGGGGGAGGGAGGAGGAGGAGATCGGTGGTGGAAAATGTGCACTGGTGGAGGGATAGGTGTGGGAAGATGGTGTGACTGAAACCCAAATAGGAACGATTTTGTTATTGTATGTCTCATGGTAGTATAATAAAATAATTTTTTAATGTTAAATGCCTTAAAAAGAAAAGGTTGCTGCACTTGATTGTTGATTATTTATTCTGTCTCTACAGAAAAAAAAGTTCTTTAAACATAAATACAATCAAAAAACAAATTGGGACATTTTCTGTAGCAGATATAGACTTTTATGGCTTTAACAAAAGACATTTTAGGTATCAAAAATGAAGAGATAAGTTGGAGAAGAAAGCAAAAGACAAGGATGAGCCCGTCATGAGAAAGGAAATCCTCAGGGATCAGAATAAAATGTATTATTTTAAAACTTGTATAAGCATTTAAAAGTTGGGGCCAGAGCGATGGTCCAGTGGGTAGGGCGTTTGCCTTGCACGCAGCTGGCCTGTGCCGCCCAGGTTCGATCCCGGGCATCCCATATGGTCCCCGAGCACCGCCAGGAGTAATTCCTGAGCAAAGAGCCAGGAGAAACCCCTGAGCATTGCTGGGTGTTACCAAAAAAAAAATAATAATAAAATAAATAAATAAATAAGTAGGTAAATAAATAAATAAATAAATAAATGTAAAAAGAAGCGACTTCACTAACCATGAAAATTATAAAATTTTACCTATGTTGGGCAAAATTTTTAAGGTTACTATTAAGTATGAAAGAGGACCAGACTTGGTCACAAAACAGATGGTTGTAATTGAAAAACAATCCAGAAATATCAGTTTAAAATTAAATGTGTTACTTCACAATCCTGAAATTTTTCTTTTGAAAATTATCTTGTGAAGATCATTGCGGGGGGATTTGTTTCCAGGTTGTTCATTTAGCCATTTCTGGTTAAAAAAAAAAAAGAAGAAAGAAAAGAAAGAAAGCAAGCAAAGCTCCATGGTCAGCTCTCAAACAGAACATCGATCTTCCTTTTAATGAGACAGTACAGCTTTGCGCTGTACATGAGACAGAGGTGTTCAGAACACAAAGAAGAATGTTGATAAAACAATATATTAATTGAATAGCACATTAAAAAGTGCGAGCTATCTACACCTGTAAGACAAATTCACCTAAAGCATTTCTGCCTCATAAACATCTGGAAAGATAGAAATCAAAAACCCAACATTCCTCAGCAGTAGAGAAAGAGACTGAGAATCATTTATGTTTGCTTAACACACACTTGTATGAAACTTTCACTTTACCAATAAAAATGTACTACTTTAATAAAAAAAAAAAGTTCAAAACTTGAAATTACTTTTTAGCTCTCTACATTATTCTTCATACTAACTTAAACTATCATCACATAAGTTCACCGTCAGAGACAATTATTCACCCTGGAGACTTCGACAATGAAGAGAAAGCATAACTTGCTCTAATGAGTTGTCACAGAAAAGCCTCCACAGGGTGACCATACGGCAGCCATTTCTCACAGATGTACAGTTTTTACTATTCCTGACCAGAGCACAGTTATGATCATTTATAGCTGACATCATTTCTTGAAGCCGAAGACATAAATTTGAACTAAACAAGTGGGATACAGAAACCAGATGGGAGGAGAGCAAACTAATCCTAAAATGAAAGGAGAAAAAGGAGACACCTTCTCTCTACTTTGAACCACTGGTTTATTTTCAGCATCCTGAAGGAGAAGGTGATAGGAAAAAAGTCTTTAGATAGTAATAGTGAAATGCAGGAGTGCTAATTCACCTTTAAAAGCTGAAATGTCACCATTTGAGGTTTCCTCCATTGTGTTAAGACATCTGTCAGTTTCTCAGAAAATTAAACATACTCTTTGCCTGGGAACCAGCAACCTCGCTCCTTAATGTTCATGCAAGGAGGTGGAAACGTTCTTAGCAGCTTTGTTCAGAACTGCCAGTGCTTGGAAGCAACCGAATGACGGCCTTCAGCAGGTGAATGAAGAAACTGTCTTTCAGTCAGCAGCATAAAATTTAGCAGTGAAAGTAAATGAGCTATCGAGTCATGAAAAAGACATGAAGGAGGGAGGAACCCCTGAGCATTGTCAGGTGTGGCTTAAAAAAAAAAAAAAACAGTCAAAAAACACAAGAGCCTGTCCCGCCAAAGAAAGAGAAAAAGAACGAAGAAGGTGCATTCTGGGTGTCGGCACATCCCAACCTGAGATGTGTGCTCTTGGCTTTCTCTCAAGTCTGTTCTCTCTCTGTCTCTTTCTAGACACACACACACACACACACACACACACACACACACACACACCACAATTTCTCTAAATAAAGCGACTTTTATTTTTAAAAACGAAGTCATCTTAATGTACATAAATGAAAAAAGTTCATCTGAAAAGGCAATATAGTGTTTACACGATTTCAACCACATAATATTCTGGAAATGGTGAAGCTATGGCAGTCTAACATGTCCGGGACTGGAGCGCGCGGAGAGGGCGCAGCAATGGGGCACGGTCCTTGCATGCACAACGGCCTGAGTTCAATCCCGGTACCACACCACACCCTCCCGGTACCACACCACACCCGCCCGGTACAGTTGGCTGTAGCCCTAGAGCCTAGACTCTCCTCTTCATTCTGATGTGACCCTAAAGACCCAAATTACATTTTTAAACATCCCAATAAGCCAGGAATGGGGGTAACAAAAGAGGAAGACAGGAAAATAGCCAGGGAATCAGGATGTCCTCTTGGGGTTAAGGGCAGTGTTCAGTTGGTTGTATTTGGGGAGAGCGAAGGTTCTTCACTTCCTGCTCAATCCTAGCTGGTCTAGCGATCAAGTACCACAAAACTAATTAGCAGAAGAAAAGAAGACCAATATGAATTCCTGCCCAGAGAAAGCCATGAACATGAGAACTACAGAAATGAATGGGGATGGGAGAATGAACTGGGGCATTGGGGGGGCTGGCTTTAGCTTTTTTTTCTTTTTTTTTGGCTTTTTGGGTCACACCCAGAGACACTCAGGGGTTACTCCTGGCTCTGCACTCAGGAATTACTCCTGGAGGTGCTCAGGGGACCATATGGGATGCCAGGGATCGAATCTGGGTTGTCCACGTGCAAGGCAAATGCCCTACCCACTGGGCTATCACTCCAGCCCCAGCTTTAGCTTTTTCAGACAGTGTTGAGAGGAAAAGCAAGTTTTGGGGTTAGTCAAGCAACCACACCCGAACTACACTCCAGCCATTTCAGGTCTAAATTGTACTTCCAGGTGAAAGATGTCTCTCCTCTCCTGTGAGAAGGAAGGTTGTGTTTCCCTGGGGAAACCCCCTCTCCTTTTCTGCAAAGAAGTGTTACACTGTTCTTGTAACCAGCTGTTTCTTACATAACTTTAGTTCCAAATACTAAAAATGCCAGGGGAGGTGGTTTGGGGCAGCCTGCTCTGAATGCTATCCCTTGCCACCAAGGAAATGGCAACTTTGCTCTACAAGCAAAAGGAAGTGAATTTTGCCAGCAGTCATTCAGATCAAGAAGGAAATGGGTCCTTCCCTAGAGCCTCCAGAAAGCAAGGCTACCTGGGATCATTTTTACTCTTACCCGAGACCCATGTTCGACTTCTATCATAGGGAAAAGTAATGCAATTTATGCTCTTCCCCACCCCAAAAAAGATTCTCTTTGGTGCTGTTAAGACAAGGGTAAAAAAGTATCTTGAAGAGGCTCTGACACACAGCAGACTCATTAAAATGCTAGTTCTCAGCACCACCTACAATCTAAATGGCCTTGGGCAAATAATTACTCACAGCCCATTTCTTTGTAAAAAGGGATAACTTGCTCAGAGTATTTGTGAACATTAAATGATAACATGGTGTAAAGTGCTTAAAACAGTGCTTGGCATATGGCAGACACAAAAAAATACGTAACTCTAGCACTAAAAATATCAGTATTGTCTGAAAAATAGAACTAAATTTAAATTCAAGGGTTAGAGTGATACAGTCTTATGAAGGCATCCAGCACTGTTCTTGCACATAATTTGGTTCAAAAATGTCAATTAAATATGAGCTTACTCTTCCACATTGCAGCCCTCACCTACAGAGCCGTCTGTCTTTTCCTCCCTTCCACTGCTGAGAATCAAACCTAGACCTCACGCCACATCCGTAGCCACCACACTTCTATCGTAGAAGGCCAAAATGAATGTCCGATTTTAGGGATTGCTTATGTTACAAATCCTGAAATCACCCAAAAAAAAAAAAAAAGAAATATTCTGGTTTCTTATCAATTCTTTCCTTTGGTAACCAGTTGTTCCATGTGATTTTTGCTGGAATTATGGTCTAAGTTCAAAGTTGGAGACGAAGGTGCCTGGTGCCCTATATTCTAAACTGGGAGAAGCCCTGAACACAAGCACAAGCCCCTGTTCAGTGGCAGGGGGACCCACATCCTTATCTCCGGCACCCACAAGCAATGCCAGGCACATAGGAAGCCCTTTATATGCTGAAAAACCAAGTAAATAAATAGATTCTAGTGACTTTTCAGCACGGATTCTTCAACCTAAGCAATAAAAATTCCCTCTGCAAGGTAGTAAGGCTTTCAGACAATCCAATGTCTTCACTCACCCAGCAAAAGCTTATTATGCACTCATTATGGCACTATAACATGGAATCAGAGACAGATATAAACAAGATTTAATCATTAACCCTAAAACACCAAAGCAACAAGAGTGTGATTGACTACTTCAAAAGGCTGGTGAAATCTCGACCCAGGACAGAAGACTCAGGGAGAACTCCTCTAAAACAAGTCCTCTAAGTCTCTACACTCAACCTCAACGAAACAAAAGGATGATGGGCTACGCTCTGAGAACTGCATCCTCACAATCCTTCCCTCTGACAGCGTCATAGAGTTAACTAACTCCTGCACACCATAGACTGGATAGTATAGTCCAGTGATTTTGGACTATACTATTTCAAAATAGTATTTTGAAATACTATTTCATGGTCTATGAAATAGTGCCAATATGCAGGGTAATAGAGATCAGAATCACCAAGATTTCTAGACCAAACAAACAATATAAACACTGTGGGATCTTTCTACCATTTATTGAAGCCTCACCTCCACTCAGATGGGTACGAGCTGCTCCACATTCAAGCCCAAGGCTTTTTATTTTACGAGACAAGAAAAGGATTCCTAAATAATCCTGAACAAAACACAATTGTTTCACATTGATTTTTATTCTCTCTCCTTAAAATCTCTACATTTTCATGAAGCATAAGTTAATTTTCTTTTTTTTTTAATTTCTTTTTTTAAATGAGTGTTATTTAATTCTCCACAAAAAAAAATGATGTAAACAGTACCATAAAGCATTTCTTCCTTTGGAGTTGGGAGAGCTTCCAAACTTGGTGCACTGGGACAGTGGTTATATGCGAAGTACCAAGGATACAAGTAGAGATACAAGTAAGGACACAAGTAAGCTTGGGGGCTGGGTTCTAAGCTTGGTGCATTGGGCCAGTACTTTTCAATGAAAAGTACCAAGGATATAAGTAAGATGCATCTGACTCCCTGCAGTGCCAGGGAATACCTGAGCTATGCTGGAGTGCTCCAAGCTCTCCAGGGCCGCACTGGGCAAAGCCTGGAGGAGCATGTGGTACTGGAAATCCAACCAGATTGGCTGAATGCCTACACCACTATCTCCCTAATCACTGTTTTGTAAAGGTAGATGAAAGGCCATGCTAGTTATCCAATGGCTTGTAACACAGCCAGTAACAGTGGCAGGGAAAGGTACACTGAGCAGGCTAGATCTCTGCAAAGCTCAGCTCATGAGGGAACTGTGTGTCACTGTGTGAATCTTGTTATACGGAAATCTTTCCCAGTTTCTTGGTCCCTTTGGTGAATTTTCCCCTGCTGGGTATTTCATCACTTAACGTTAACAATCACTTTTTTCATCCAATTTTAATCCACACTGAGGTAGAGAAAGTCTCCTGTCTGCTTGGCTAAAGTCAAAGCTTTTGTATGAAAATAAATGAGTTACAAGGATTAATGGGAGAGGGGGGAGGAGAATGCCAACAAGCTACTCTTAGAAATTTATATTTAAAAAACAAATGTTTAAGATGTACACACACGGACATTCGTCACAGCATTATTTATAATGCTGAGAAATTACAAGAGAAATATCTAATGATGGTGGATTCATTATATAACGGATTAACTATTCTGACAAAGGGAAATGTTTGCAGCCATTAAAGGGAATGATGTTGTTCTATATACATTGTTACAATAAAAATAGTCTCAATATACTGTTGTATTCCCTGTACTTTTTGTTTTATACACAGAGCAGCACCGACAGGTCTAGAAGAATAAGCGCCAAACCAGCAGCAACATAAACATTTAAGTAATTAAATCATTCTTCGTCTTTTTTGGTTTGGTTTGATTTAGTTTGGGTTTGGGGCTACATTTCATAAGTGCTCAGGGCTTACTCCTGGTGATGCTCAGGAGACCGTGTGCAATTCTATAGACTGAACTGAGGCCAGTCACATGCAATTTATGTGACTCATACCCTGACCATCTCTCTGGCCCCGATCAGTCATTCCCGAAAGGGAAAACAGTGTTCCTCTCATTGAAACGTCAACCATGGGGCAGGAGCGATAGTACAGCAGGTAGACTGTTTGCCTTGCAAGCGGGAGACTCCAGTTCAATTCCCAGCATCCCATATGTTCCCCAGCGTCGCCAGAAGTAACTTCTGATGCAGAATCAGCAGTAATCCTGACTCTTGTTGGGTGTGGCCCAAGAGCCAAAAAATAAACAATGTCAACCTTAACGAAACAAGGCTCTTTTTAAAAACACCTTCTGATTTCTCAGGCTCAGTATGTATCAAATTTATATGAATCATTTTTTTAAAAAGGCAACTTTTAGCATCATTCTTAAGGATACCTTTTTTTTTAATAGTTATTTGCTGCAATACAGTAAAATTTAATAAAGAAACCAAAAGTGAATAGTTTTTGTTATGGGGTTTTTCTTTGGGGTATGTTGGGGAGGTACCAGGCTCTGTACTCAGAAATTATTCCGGCAGCGATCAGGGGATCATATGGGACGCTGGGTCAGCTTTATGCAAGCCAGTACCCTCCCAGGTGTACTACCTATCAGGTCCCAAAACCAAGTATTTTTAAATTAAAAATCATAGAGAAATTTTACTATAAACATGTTAGTCAAGAATTATATGAGAGGGGCTGGAGCAATAGTCCAGTGGGAAGAGCATTTGCCTTGCACGAGGCCGACCTGCACTTGATATATGGCATTCCTTTTGGTCCTCTGAGCACTGCCAGGAGTGATTCCTGAGTGCAGAGTCAAAAGTAACCCCTGAGCACTGCTGGATGTGACCTAAAAAAGAAAAAAAATTATATGAGAATATAATGAGACATGGGGCAGAGCTGCTACTGGCTCTCCCTGTGACCAGCCGCTCACGAGGCGCCCGGGAGGGATGGTGGGTTCTAGCCCTGGCCCACCATCCCAGCAGAGCCTCGCAACAAGCCAGACGACCCCCCACTCCATGAGGGCCTCCATTTTCCACATCCAAACTTCTCTCTCGTCAGACCTCCACCCAGCAGACCAGCCTATCAGCGCCTGGCTCATCGAGTTCCACCCTGCAGCAGTCTTTCTTAAATCTGGCTCAGGTATGCCGGGCCAGAGACTCGCAGACATGGGGCAGAGCTGCTACTGGCTCTCCCTGTGACCAGCCACTCACGAGGAGCCAGGGAGGGATGGTGGATTCTAGCCCTGGCCCACCATCCCAGCAGAGCCTCGCAACAAGCCAGACGACCCCCACTCCATGAGGACCTCCATTTTCCACATCCGGACTTCTCTCTCGTCAGACCTCCACCCAGCAGACCAGCCTATCAGCGCCCGGCTTGCGGCCGCGGTTCATCAATAAATGCTGGACTTAGAGATGCCTACAATAGTATGCTACCTGCACGGCAGAGCCTGGCAAGCTACCCGTGTTGTATTTGATATGCCAAATACCAGTAACAATTATAGACCTCATTCCGGAATGGATTGAGGCTCTTTATGTTCCTGGAGCAAGCAGATGCCTTGGGCTCTACTAGCATGAGACAGGACATATGGAGATGTTACTGGGGCCCGCTCGAGCAAATCGATGATGAGCGGGAAGACAGACAGACAGACATGAGAAAAATTATAATAAAGATACAATGTTAAGCAAGTATAAGATATTAAAAAAACCATACAAGATAGAAAGTTTAGTACGCAAATTTTATGCAAACATGTACAAAAGCAGCCTGGGGATGAGGGACAGGGGACCAGCCCCCAGTGGCAGGCTGGGTTGATTTGGACACTCCAGGGCCCAGGGCGCCCCTTTTGCCACCTTTCTGAGACCAGAGGGAGATGAGAGGAGGAGAGGGTGGCTGCGTGAATGAGCGTCTCTTTTCAGGATCCAAGAGGGGCAGTGGCAGGCGCCCAACAGAGACAGCTGAGCACTCTAAAAGTACCCTACAGGGCTCCCCTCTCCCGTCTCTTCCCTACCCATGACCTATCTCTCATCAAACTACCATTCCTTTAGCCTTCTTTGGGGCATCTCTTCCGACCCACAGAGACGCCACCTTTCTCTAAGCAAAGCGTTTACAGTTTGTCGTTTAGAAATTGAGCCTTATATTTAATGACACAAATTGAGAAGAATTGAGCCTTATATTTAATGTTTGCTGGTCTTTGAAAATTCCTGGAACTAGCTTGGTTTGCTTCTTTAGAGCAGGGGTTCCCAGCCAGGAGCCTGACCCTTGGCAAGAATGCATGCAAGTGCCACAAGTGTGCAACCATGGCACAAGCGTGTGTGACCCCTGGTCATCAAAACAGCAGTGGCAGAAAAGGGAGAAGGGAAGGGATTAACACAGTGCCTTTAAGACAAATAAATGAATAACTAAGGCAAAGGCTATCAACCCAGAGCGGTTTGGGTGCCCATTCTGTGAAGGTTAGGTTGCTGCTAACCATCCTCCAATGGGACAGCCCTTAACCGAGGGCCTTCGAGCCGCTGTGGACACTCACCCTGCAGTAGAGCAGAAACTCTGACCACAGAGAGAAAGCCAAGGGCTCTCTGGCTCTCCCGCACTGACCAGCAGCACTGGGCAACTTCTTACACACCTGTTGACGGGCTACTTGGTCCCACGCATTCCGACACCATCCATTCACATAGTAAGTCAACCAAAATGAAAGCGCCAGGAACTGAGCTCAGCTCTGGAAATGGGAACAGGAATGCCACAGCAGAAAATTCCTGTCAACAAACCAGTGCTTTCACACAGCATGAAAACATGCCCCTGCTGCTACCAGATCATGCATCATTATCAGTTTATGAAGGCTTTCCTTATCTGTCAGGACAGTTTAAGAAGATAAGGGTTTTCTTATAGTTCCAGTACTTCTATGGTTAACAGTGGTAGTGGTAGACACTTGGTTATATTCTTTTACAGTTGAGCGTAAGGCTTAAACTTTAAAAAGGGGCCAGAGCGACAGTACAAAGGGGAGGGGTTTGCCTTGCACACAGATGACACGAGTTCGATCTCTGGCATTCCATATGGTCCCCTGAGCACTGCTGGGAGTAATTTCTGAGTGCAGAGCCAGGAGTAACCCCTGAGCATTGCCAGGTGTGACCCAAAAAGCAAAAACTAAAAGTTGAAAAAGATAAAAAAGCTGTAGAAAATCTGGGGAGGGAGATGAAATTAGGTCAAAAAGTTACCTTGGATTAAGCACTAATCACTTGGCCGCCCACCTACAAGATGGTCAGACTTCCTTGTAAAGACCCTGAACAAACGGTTTGAGGCTCTTTGTATTCCTGAACCAACCAGATGCCATTGGGCTACAGTGGCACGTGATAGGGTCCAATGGAAACGTTACTGGCGCCCGCTCAAGCAAATCGACGAATAACGGGATGTCAAGTGATCAAGTGATCATACGCCAGAAACAGTTCTAATATTTCAAAGCACACTCTAAACAAGCACAGAGATTCCAAGGGAAAAATCACATTTTACTGAGGAGAAAATGGGGAAGAGGCTGCCTTGCTCAGAAACTCACACTATTGCATCAGTGGGACCGTGTGTGCACACAGCTAACTGCTGCCCCCTTGCTCCCATCACTCTGCTGCCTGCTGAGAGAAGAGTAGGAACTGGCCGGCGGCAGGCTGCAGAGTGGCCTTAAAAGAAGGCAGAGCCACTCAGACAAGCAGCACAGTCTGGCTTCGTCCAGGTGACCGCCCCTATCTCTCACCCCCTCCAACCCTACCCCTGCTTCCAGGCCTACCCGCCACCACCCTGTTTTTTTCTTCGATTTTTTGGGACACATAAGTCTCCAGGTTCAGGGAGTATGCCTGGCAGTGCTCCACGGACCATGAGCGGTGCCAGGGATTGAAGGTGAATCACCCATGTACAAAGCAAATGACCCAAGCCATTCTGAACCATCGAGACAGGGATGGGATTACCTAAAACTTTTGGTATCTGTAGCTTCAAAAATTGAGGCAGAGGGGCCGGAGCGATAGCCCAGCGGGAGGCGCGTTTGCCTTGGACGGCCGGCCCATGCTGGCCGGGTTTGATCCCCAGCATCCCATATGGTCCCCTGAGCACCACCAGGAGTAATTCCTGAGTGCAGAGCCAGGAGTAACCCCTGAGCATCGCCAGGTGTGACCCAAAAAGCAAAAAAAAAAAAAAAAAAAAATGAGGCAGAAAAGAACCCACACAAAATTAAAAGTCCACAGAGCAGTGTTTTTTTTTTTTATCAGAAATTAGCAAATGCGGGCCGGAGCGATAGCCCAGCGGGTAGGGCGTTTGCCTTGCACGCTGGTCGGCCTGTGCTGGCCTGGGTTCGATCCCCGGCATCCCATATGGTCCCCTGAGCACCGCCAGGGAGTAATTCCTGAGTGCAGAGCCAGGAGTAACCCCTGAGCATTGCTGGGTGTGACCCAAAAAAGGCAAAAAAAAAAAAAAAGAAATTAGCAAATGCAAGAGAAACATGACTACTTATAATAGTGGTCACCACGCAGTAGTCTCGGGTCAGCTGGATGCAAGGCAAACGCCCTACCCGCTGGACTATCACTCTGGCCTGGATTTTCAAAACACTTTGGAGTGTAAAACCTGACTGATTGGGAGAAGTGATGGAAATCAGCTTAGCTGACACACGGCCAGTGCCCCGGACACTTGCTTGTGCGCTTCTTAAGAGCCACAGACAATCCCAGTCAGGGACTCTGACGCGGCCTTCACCACCTCCCAGCTTGCCTCCACAGCATTCTCCAGGGCAAACTCATCACAGAGGAAGTGCAGCGGCCACGGCCACTCTTGTGACTTCTGCTTCTATCTGCCTGGAACATCTTCTGCTATTCCTGACCCCATTTTCCCGTTCTCCGAGGCTTGTACAAACACCACACCTCTGACCTACCTTTCTACAAAACTACCTGACACGTTCTGTGAAGGTGCCCCAGGGTCATCCTGTCAGACTGGCCACACATTAAACAAGTCCACCATGGGTAATTCTGCATGCTATCCTGTAACTTTGATTGTATCACTTGTCTTGTATCACTTGTCTTCCCGTTGATCATCGATTCATCTCCATACGTCCTGTCACATGCTAGTGTAGCCCAAGGGCATCTGCTTGCACCAGGAACATAAAGAGCCTCAAACCATTCCTTCAGGTCATGGGAATGAGGTCTATAATTGTTACTGGTATTTGGCATGTCAAATACGACACGGGTAGCTTGCCAGACTCTGCCAACTTCAATTACAAGCTTATAAAAAATATCAAATACCTTAAAAAAGGGATTTAGAATCGAAGGGCGAGTGAGAAGGATCACAGAGCAGAAAGTGGGCCCTCCAGAATCCGAACCCTGTTGGAAGGGTCCACTGCTCCTGGCATCCCGCTCTGATGTCCACTCCACTGCCTTTCTTTGATGGCCCCTATCTCCAGTTGGTTATTTAATTATAAATATGTGAACCTGCCCCATGGGAATTAAAGTAAACCCCTACATGCTGGGAACCAGAAGCCAGGCGCTAGGCAAGTTTATGGTTATAAATGTGGCTAGTATTGTATCTATTCCAGAGGAACCCCCACACCATGAGGGCCACCATTTTCAACATCTGGACTCCCCACTCATCAGAGCTCCACCCAGCAGAAGAGCTGATCACAAGCCCAGCTTGCGCGCCGCAAAGCGATCATGTGGTTCATCAGTAAATGCACGAGTTGAGAGGCGACTGCAAGGGTATCACACCCGCACGGCAAAGCCTGGCAAGCTACCTGTGTCGTATTTGATATGCCAAAAAACAGTGACAATTATAGACCTCATTCCCATGACTTGATGGAATGGTTTGAGGCTCTTCGTGTTCCTGGAGCAACAGATGCCCTTGGGCTACACTAGCATGTGACAGGACACATGGAGATGTTACTGGTGCCCGCTGGAGCAAATCAATGAACAATGGGAAGACAAGTGATACAAGTGATTGTATCTATCCATACTTGTTTCTAAGAGAAATTATGAAACAATACATTTAAAATGTAGCACCATGCAAGACAGATAAACTTAAAAATTTTGTTGTTAATCTTGGAGACCACATTAAATGACAAAAATGAAACTGTGAGTTGAAGTTTTTTTCCAAGCAGTAAGGGAAATTAAGCAGGTGAGATCAGGAGAGAAGAGCCCTCTGGCTACTGTTTCCCCATATTGCTTGGCTGTTCGATCAGAAACAGGAGCGGCAAAAGAAACTTGGTGAAGTTGCTATGATTCAGTTTTCTAATACCATGCTAGGAAACCTTCCTAGTAAGTTCAAAACTCTTGCAGCTTTAATACTTCCGTACTTAACCTATATGGTGGTCATTGTCAAAGTTCCCTTTGAGAATATAAGTTCTGGAGTAGAAAATCATGAAAGCACAAAAAGCAAAATGCTCTGGGACTTTTGGTATTTATAAATACAGTGAAACATTTCCTCCTGTCTTCACAGCATTTAAATGTACTTTAAGTCGTAATATTTCTTCACTTGTTTGCCTGTACCTCCCCTGCAGGAGGTTAAGCTTCCCTCTGCAGGATCTGTCCATTCTCCTCACCGCTGTCCCCAGTGTTCAATCCCATCTGGCGTGCCGCAGTCCCTCATTAAACAGTGGCAGAGTGACTGCAATTATTCATATGCCTGCATGCACTCCCCGCACGCATCTACCTCAGACAAAAGCACACATCAGACATTTGTGTACGTGTATTTGTGCATTAACTATTGCAGAGTGGAAAACGCAAATACTCCTCTGACAAAGTTGTGTCTCCTTAACGTAATAAAGACTCTGGATGATTTAATACTTAACAAAGATACAATACTACCCACATGTTAACAGACAAGATGTCTAAAAACAATATATTTTGTCAGAATAAAAATCAACTTAGCTTAAATCATGAAACATTTTGCTGACTTTTAAGACTCCCCGATGGCAAGGACAAATGCCAGGCGATCTCCCGCCTACATGGGATGTAAAGGAACAAAGCGAGAGGTGGACTCCAGAACAGGGGTCACGAAACAGCCAGGGCGGGCTCTGAGGAGAGTGAGTAAGAGGGCCGGAAGTGGAGGGCTTGGGCTCTCGTGTGGACGTGGAAGAGCAGTAACTTTGGCCACCAATAACACGGACAGTAATATGATCTAATCACCTTATCTCACATACAATCTTTTCATATAGAAAATCACCCTCCCCATTCCTATTTATTATTAATGTACGTAACTGTCAGGGAAAGATAACAGGATTTAGCCGATGATATAAAAAAAAAACTTGAGGGGAACCACACCCAGGTGTGTTTAGGGGCTTGCTCGTGGCTCTGAGCACAGAGATCATTCTGGTCTCTTTAGGGTGGGAGTTTGGAGGGGAGCAGGAGGGAGTGGCTGCCAGGAACAGAACCCAGTTCATAAAGCAAGCACCCTGCATCTCATACTACCGCTCCGGCCCTACTATTACAAATTCTCATGGGCTTGTCTTAAGTTACAACATGCATAGAAAACATAATTTATAAAAATTACAAAAACACCATTTTGGGGGATGCATCAGGGTGTTCAGTTTGGTTATTTTTTTTTAATGCTAAGCTAACTTGATGCTTAATAGCATCAAGGTAGATGCTATCATTCCCAGATATAAATAAGGAAACTAGGGCTTCAGATTTAGCTCAGCAGTAGAGTTCGTGCTTTATGTATGATCCCCAGCATGTGTGCGTGCATAAGCGCGCATACACACACACACACACACACAACTCAAAGAGATAAAGCATCTGACAGAAAGAGTATCATTTATCTAGTCATGGGAGAGTCAAGCTGAAAATTCAGGATCCTAACTCGGAAGCCTAAACTCCTCAGAACACAATGGTGCCTCTCACCACGTCACAAACACGGAGTCTGAGGCATATGTGTTTTGGCAGCCTTTACAGTGTTATGGATTTTAATAAGTATTTCTCGGCACAAAGAGAGCGAGACCAAATGACAGCCAACACGTCGGAGGGTCGCCACGCTCCAATAAGCAAGGCAACTGTCTCATAAATACCAGCCTGTGTTTCAGAATAACACTTTTTCACTTGCTTATATCCTCCCAATGAAATATATTGTTTAACAGATTTCTCTACCTCCTATAACGACATATAAGGCCAGATCTTTTCACTAAAGACCAAAGCAAGTTCTTGACTCGTTTTCTTACTGTTTGAAATGAAAACGCCTTTTACTTTTAGATGAAAAGAATTGCTGGATGCTATTCTGCTTTTGCCAATGAGTTTGAGTGCAATAATCAATACCATAAAGGTGAAAGAAAATTAGTATCTACTTTTAAAGGGAATAGGGTTATTTTTAAACTTAATGATAGAATTCTAAAGCGTCTTCCCTCCCAGCTGAAAGAATTCAGCTGCTTTCCTCTGGGAGAATTGGCTGCTATCTTCTGACCTCCTTTGTGTGAGCAGGCTTGAGAAGAGAGAGGGAAATCATACGTTTTAAAAAGTTTCAACTTAAAGAAACATTTGTAACTAAAATGAAGTTGTAACATTTGTAACTAACAGAAGTGAAAAGGCGTTTCACTTGGCTCTTACCTGCACCATGCACTGTTTGAAAAGATACTATCAGAGCAAAGGAATTAAGCCTCCATCCAGACAAATGCAATCCAAGAAAGTGCCAAAATTCTGTCCTTCAGACACTCAAAGGGGCACTCAACTAGCAATGGAGGGTACGAAGGTTGGGGTGGTGGTGTCCCTACGCGTGCCCCGGGAAAGACAGGAGGAAGGAGTTCTTCTGCCAGGAACTTATTTTTAGACATTTAAACTGAAGCCCCAGGAAGGGGGCGCAGCTACAACCTTGGCGTGCTGGTTCGCACCTCTGCGCAGAGTTCTCATTTCCACCCCTGCTTTAAGTTTTTGGTTTTCTGATTTCAAGTCAGTCCTTGCCTAAAACACGTTTCCCAGCCCTCCACATGCATCAGAGTTGGGTGTTTGAGGAGCTTGAGGTGATGAGAAGCCCAGCCGCTACTCTAGCAAGGTGCTTGACCTTGGGGATGGAACAAGCTCCCGCGGACTCCGTTTGCTTGGTAAGAGGAGCTAGAAAGGTCCAGCGCTGAGCCCCGGGTGTCTCGGCTCTTGGTAGGACACCAGGGAAATTACCTGGTTTGCTATGTGGCCCCAGAGGGTGTCCACATTTTCAAAGCTCCAGGCTGGCTCACCATCGTCTCGTTTGTGGTTAGGGTGCCATGTCCCCAGCTGGGAGGTGGGGTGTCTCCTTCCTGCTTCTGGTTCTCTAAGGTGTCGGGGTTCCCGAGCCAGAGACTCATTCAACATTCTTAGTACAAGCGAGGTGCAAAGTTACCCGGGGTCTTCCCCATCAAAAGCCTTGATCACACCTTAGGGTGGAGAAGGTGCAAACTGGGGAGTGAATGACAGACAAGGGCCTCCAGCTGCGGATGGCAGGCCGGGATGGCACGGATAGGTCGTGGCACGCACCCTCTCCCCACCCCGGGAGCAAGGGCCGGGAAGGGCGCTGTACCTGAAGGCTCTGGCCGCCGTCCGGTTCCTGGTCCACGCCGTGCCCTGCTGCAGCACCCCCTGCACGATCTCCTTCTCGTCCGGCAGCCGGTAGACGGGGAAGACGTAGAGCCAGCAGAGCACCACGACGCAGAGGGCACTGGCGCCCACGGGCAGCCGGGTCCGGGGGCCACTTCCACGCCAGAACTGCCATGGCCCCCTGGACTGCAGTCGCCAGGCCCGCCCACAGGGGCTCATCGCCACCCCGGGGGTCCCGGGCAGGGAGGCGAGCCCAGCGCCTCACCGGGGTCCCGGGCGCGGCAGCCGCAGCGGGGGCGCCCACGGCCGGCCCCCATGCACCCACACCTTCCCCTCTCCCGGCGGCACGCGCGCTCGCCCCTTCGGCCTCCAGGGCTCCAGCGGGCCGCGGGCGGAAAACCTGCAAGCAACTTTTCCAGGGCTTTCGTGGGAGCAGTGTCGGGGGATGCCGCTGCCCTGCGGGGGTGGCGTCGGGGCGCGGGGCCGGGCCGGCTCTGCAGCTCACGCCCGCCCGGGTCTGGGCTCCGGGGCGCGCATCTCCCCGTCCTCGTCCAGGGACGCTCCCGCGCCCTTGGCGGCCGCTCCCGCCTCCCTCCCGCGCCGCTGCGCCTCGGGGGCACCTCCAGAGCCCGCCCCAGACGCTCCCTCGCTCCTCGCGGCGCGGAGTCCTTGAAATTTCCACGCTGCCCCGCGCACAAGCGTCAGCCCGGCCCGGCCCGCGCCGCCCCCCCGGCTCCGCGCCCCCCAGCCCGGCCCGGCCAGAGCCCAAGTCGCCCGCATCAGTTCATTCAGCCGCGCCGCAGCCCGCGGGCGCCCCAACCGGGCGGGCGGATGCCGGGATTGGTGGGAATCAAGGTCTCCCCCGCCCTCCCGCACCCGCAAAATCGGCTCCGGCACCCGCTCGCCGCCGACCCCCGCCGCTGCCCGGCCGCGGACAATAATGGGCCCCGCGCACTCGGCGGTCACTCAGCTGCCCGCGCTGCCGGGTACCCCGCCGCAGGGAGCCCCCGGAGACGGGCGGAGAGATGGGTCCCTCCCCGCGCCCCCACCCCGGCGCCGGCCCGGAGCCGCCGACGCTCCCCCAACTCTCGGGGCGCGCACGCGCACGCGGACACGCGTGCACACCCAGACACACGCGCGCACAGCCCCGCGCGTGCCCTAGGAGAGGTGTGTGCGTGTATGAGTGTGCATGTGTCTGTGTGTGTGCCTCTGTGTGTGTGTGGGGGGTGCGTGGGTGTGTGTGCACACGCGCGCGCCGTCCTCCTCGCCTCCACCCTGCAGGAAGGCGCTGCCGCATCCAGATGTGCACACAGCTGCAGCCTCAGGGCCGGCGCCGAGGAGGCACCGAGACGTCCCCGCCGGCTCCTTTCGGAGGAACGATTTGTAATTAGCTGGTTTATCTCGCGCCGCCAATGAACTGGGGACGAGGCTGACCTTGGAAACGTGCCACCCCCCGGGGCCCGCCCGGGCTGGGGAACCCTCTGGACGTCCTTTCCCCACGCCCTGGCGGCGGATACACAGCTCGGGTACCTCCTAGCGGTCGCCAGGTCCGTTGGCTGAAGCAGCAGAACGTGGTGCAGGGACAAAGGAAGCCGGCAGCTGCCCGGGTGGCTTAGTCACGCAGCGACTAGGGTGCCGGCCCGGGCTGCAGAGCCCAGCTCCGCCTGCAGAGTGGCAAGGCCGCCTGCTCGCTCTGTCCCCACTGCGCCGCACTGAAGAAACGGACGGGGAGTTCTGCGCCCATAAGCGCCCAACTCCTGAATCCCCTTCTTCCAACACTGCTGCAATGCTGGCTCTGGAAAACGACCCTGGCCTGCCTGCACGCCCCAGAAATCTCTCCAGGAGAGACAGAACCAGGGCGCCCAAGCTGGCCACATAGAGCACGCCATCCAGTTTAACCGCACATTAAAGGCATATTTACTTTCTCAGTTACCCAACATCTACTCACCCATCAAATAAATTGCTTGTGTGCTATAAGACTAGAAAAAAAGAAACTCTAAGCTCATGACCCGAGGAATCAGAATGACCAGATAATTTAACGCGACACTGAGGTGCTAACGGCTCTAATGAAGATAACTAACTGAAACAGAGAGATGAAAATTCTAAGACATTAGTAAATGGTGAGTATGGGACTGGAGTGGCCGGGTACAGGCTTCACATGCTGAAGGGCCTGGGCTGGGTTCCCGGCCCCCGGTGTTTCCCCTGAGCACTGCCTGTGCCAGTCAGTGCCTCCGCCTGCCTGAGCACACCAGGCTGAGCACCCTGGGGGGACGATCTCAGAACAACCACACAAAGGAAGCGAAAATGTGAAAATCAAAACTACTGTAACGGAAATGAAGAATTCCTTTGATGGACTCATCAGTTTCTGGAAATGGAAAAAGAATAAAGAAGCAAAGAAAACAATGGCAGCCTCGTGGGCTGAAATGTGGGGGCAATTTCAAACGGTGGCACTTGTTTATAATGGAATAGCACGGGAAATGAGAAAACGGAATAGAAAAGAATGGTTGAATAGAGCGATACTTTTCCAAAAGGGGTACCAGTCATCCAGAGAACATTCAATCTCAGAAAACCCAAACTATAAGTGGATTTATCCATCATATTCAAACTACAGAAACCAATGTTAAAAACAAAAAAAGAAACAAAATCTTATAAGAAATTAGCAGAAGAAAGTTTTACGTTATTTGTTGTCTAGAATTACAACTGGCTTTTCATCAGAATGCATGCAAACAAGAAGATAATGGAGTGAAAAATTTCAAGTTTTGAATCACGAACCTAGGATTATATAACCAATGAAAATATTCTTTTAATGTGAGGGAGAAATGACATTTTTCCAGACACAAAGTGACTAAATTAGTCACAAGGTGACCTACCCTATAACAAACAAAATGCTAAGTTTTCAGAGAGAAGAAATGGTACAGGTCAGAAAATCCGAGTAGAAAGAGGATGAATGGAAATACAATAAGACTTTTTATTATTCTCAATTTAGAACATAGCTGCTTAAAGTAGTAATGGTAACAACTCATGGGATTTTTGTTAAGTAATAAAATATGCTATTCGTAAAGTGGAGAGAAGAGAATTAGTGAAAATAATTAGAAAAGAGCTGGTTCTAGTCCTGGACTAAAAACTCAAAGAAAACAAAGCGACAAAATATAAGAGATATATATAGCTGATGCATCAAGTTGTATACAAATTGTATACATATTTACATATTTAAAGGTATACAAGTATACCTTTAAAAACTGGTATATAAAGGAAGATTACATTTTCCTCCATGTAGAATATATTTTTGATGGGACCTAAAATTCCAGTCACAGATCAGTTGGAATATCAAAATTTTGTATACTAAAAAATATGAACCTGTAGACTCTAAGACCAAATTAGTAGTTACCAGGTAGAAAAGGGAAGGGGGATAGGCAAATGGGGCAAAATGCATGGTGGAAGATGGAACTGAATTTTAATTTTAATAGTATGGAAAGATGATTATTATAATTTATATCACTTGACATCCCATTATTCTTCAATTTGCTCAAGCGGGTGCCAGTAATGTTTCCATTTGACCCTACCACATGCCAGTGTAGCCCAATGGCATCTGCTCGCTCCAGGAATACCAAGAGCCTCAAATCATTCATTCAGGTCTTGACTAATAAGTCTGACCATCTTGTAGGTGAGTGGCCACGGGATCTTTTGACGTCCGTGGGATCCAGTCAGTAATGGCTCTAGTCCAGCGGTCATCTCCAAATCGCATTACATGTCCAGCCCAACTGATTTTTGATGCCTTGGTAAACAAGACAGCGTCCTGACTCTGGATCATCAATGGAGGTCAGAATTCTGAATTCCTTCTTTCACTTGAGTGAGGCATGATATTCCAAGCATAGCTCTTTCAATTGCTCTTTGGGAGACCTGAATAGCATTCTCATCCTGCTTTCGTAGGGACCAGGTCTCTGAGGCATATATTAATGCAGGGAGAATGATGGAGTCAAAGAGATGTGCCCAGAGCCAGAGGTTCTTTGTCCTTTTAGCTATTTCTTCGATGCCTTTGAAGGCATTCCATGCCGCTCTCTTTCTCCTGCGCAGCTCAGGTTTTAGGTTGTTCATCATATTGAGTTCTCGACCTAGGTACACATAACTGATGCATTCAGAGATGTTTGTTCCGTTGAGAGTGAATGGAGCATCTGGAACTAGTTTGGTTTTCATGAACATTGCTTTGTTGAGATTCAGCTGTAGAGCTATCTTTCCACATTCTCAGTTGAAGTCAGCCAGCATTTGTGCTGCTTGGCTAATATTTGGTGTTATTAGAATGATGTCATCAGTGAAGCGGAGGTGATGTAGTTGCCAACCGTCACTCCCATTCCTTCCCATTCTAATTGTCACGTGATGTTCTCGAGGGTGGCGCTGAAGAGTTTTGGTGAAATGGTATCACCATGCCGAACCCCCTCTTTTTGACATCAATGATCACTTCCCTTGTAGAATGGTGAGATTCTGGTGGCAAATCCGTAATACAGTTCACCTAGGATCTTGATGTATTGAGTTTGAACACCCTGTTTGACTAGGGCTTCGATGACCACTTCGGTCTTAACAGAATCAAAGGCTTTCTTTAAATCAATGAACGCTAGATAGAGCAGCATCTTGAACTCCCTACAAACCTCAATGAGCTTATATAATTTACATATAAAACATATAATGCAATAGAACAATGTTTTCAATTTGCATGTTGACATGATCATTCAGAACTATAGTTTTGGTAGGAAATGGCTATTTTGGCATTCCATAATTTCAAAAGAGTTCAGATGCATTAAGATAAGAAAAAACTATGGGGCCGTAGTGATAGCACAGTGGGTAGGGCATTTGCCTTGCACGCGACCAACCCAGGTTCAATCCCCGGCATCCCATGTGGTCCCCAAAGCACTGCCAGGAGTAATTCCTGAGTGCAGAGCCAGGATTAATCCCTGAACATTGCCGGGTGTATCCTAAAAAGGAAATAAAAGTAGACGTGACAGAAACAAACACTGAGACACTAAAGAGTCACTTAAAACGTATGAGTCCATTAATCTTCATAACAGCACTGTGAGCTACTATATATTGTTACAATATTTCATATTTATATATTGTTAAAATTTCATAGATCATTTATATATCGTTATCATCATCAAAGCACTTGCCTCGATCCCCCAACCCCACCAGAAGTGACCCCTTAGCACTGCTAGATGTGCCCCACCCCATCTCCTCCAAAAGAAAATCAGTTTTGAAAAACATTATAGTTCCTTAAATCTAAGCAACAGAACTGAGGGGGAACTAGGGTATTATTCTCCCTTGCGTTCAGAGATTGCTTAAGAAAAATGTGTGAATAGCTTTTTACATTGAAAACACTAGAGAACTAGTCAACATTATGGTAGTAACATTAATCTTCACTTTAAGAAAAGTCTAGGTCTGGAGACAACCCTTTAATGTATGTTCTGTAATCCATAGTCTGGAGGGAAGGAAAAGAGAAAGAGAGAGAAATGGAAAGAAATAAAGAACTTGCCATGGAGGAGGGCTGGGGGTGGGGGAGGGAACGGGGGCGTTGGTGGTGGGAGATGGGCACTGGTGGAGGGATGGGTGCTGCAACACTGTATGACCAAAACCCAAATATGAACTTTTTAATTGTATATCTTTGTAACTGTAAAAACAAAAAATTAAAAAAAAAGAAAAGAAAAGTCTAGGTCTCTAGGGTTGCGAGTACAAAGAATGAACCATTAGAATTTATTCCATCTATTCAGTACTAAGTTCTACCAAGTCTGTTTTTCCTACTAGTCTCTTAATTCTATTCCTACTTTCTTT
>JAJIBD010010248.1:0-27883 GCA_021461705.1 Cryptotis parvus | reverse complement strand
GTCATTCATACAGTAGCTGCATTTTAAAAACAGTTTGTCAGAGTAGCTCTACCATCTTACATTCCTGACCAGAATGTTCATGTGCTAGAAATTCTCTGCATCCTTGTCACCATTTGATTTGGAATACTCTTTGTTTTTAGTCATTCTGCTGGGTTTCTGGTACATTTTACTGCGATTTGTATTAATACATCTTTAATAGCTAATGGTGTTGAACATCTCTTTTGTTTGCCATCTGTATGTGCTCTCTGACAAAAGTCTCTTTGATCCGTGTTCTAACTGAATTGTTTGCTTTTTTCCTACTATTGAGCTTCAAGGGTTTCTAAAATAATTTAAATAATAGCCCTTTGCAGGATATGTGATTTATAAATATTTTTCTCTTAATCTGTAGTCTGTCTTCGCATTCTCTTAGCCAGCCTTTCCTAAACAAAGCTTTTCATCCTGAGGGCATGCACTTTAGCAAACTTTCCTTTTTCAGGATGATTTTTTGATGTCAAGTCTAAGAATCCTGTCTTAGAGTCTGAAGATTATTTTTTCTGGTTTTCTATAAATTTTGAAATTTTATATTTTCTGGCTTCATTTTTTGTTAATGTTTATATTAGGTGTGAGACTTGAGGTTGAGATTTTGGCCTTAGAATTGAAAAGTGAAGAATTTCTTTCCTCCATTAAACAGCTTGTATACCTTTGTCAAGAACCAAATGCATGTGATTCTAGTTCTGAGTTTTCTCTTCTGTCCCATTAATCTCTGTGCCAAGGCCTCTGCCTAAACACAGTCTCTTGACAACTTGCCCATTTCATACCTTGGGATCATGTGGACTGATTCCTCTTTTAGTCTACTTTTTAAAAATTGTTTTATTAGTCTAGCTCTTATCCAAATTTTAGACTAATCTTGTCTTTATCTATCAAACAATGTTACTGGAGTTTTGACAAGAATTTCAAGAGAACTGACATCCTTACTATACCAGTAGTCCAGTTCGTGAACCTGGGTACTTCATGTTCAAGTGAAATACCAAGTATTTCACTTATTTAGATCATCTGTGATTTCTTTGGCAGTGCTATATACTATAAACTCAATTTTCTGTTCTGGGTAAAGCTTTTACTCAAATCTCTTAGATTTCATTGATCTAAAATCAATTATTTCATGGGCCGGAGCAATAGCACAGTGGGTAGGGCATTTGCCTTGCATGCATCCAACCTGGGTTCAATCCCCCGGAATCCCATATGGTCCCCGAGCACCACCAGGAGTAATTCCTGAGCGAAGAGCCAGGAGAAACCCCTGAGCATTGCTAGGTGTGACCCAAAAAAGAAAAAAATAAAAAATAAATAAATAAATAAATAAATAAATAAATAGATAAATAAATAAATAAATAAAATCAATATTTCAGGGGCTAGAGCAATAGTACAACAGGTAGGGCATTTGCCTTGCATATGGACAACCCAGATTTAATCCTAGCACTCCATCACTTGATCACTTGACATCCGGTTATTCGTTGACTTGCTCAAGTAGGTGCCAGTAACATTTTCACTTGACCCTATCACATGCCAGTGTAGCCCAATGGCACTCCATAAGGTCCCACAAACCCACCAGAAGTGATCTCTGAGCATACAATCAGGAGTAAGTCCTGAGTACCACCAAGTATATCCCAGAAACAAAATCAAAAACAAATATCACGATCACGATCTTCCCGTTAATCATCTATTTGCTAGAGCGGGCACCAGTAATATCTCAATATGTCCTGTCACATGCTGTAGAGCCAAGGGCATCGGCTTGGTACAGGAACATAAAGAGCTCAAACCATTATATTAGGTCATGAGAATGATCTAATATAATTGTTACTGGCATTTGGCATATCAAATACAACCACGAGCAGCTTGCTAGGCTTGCCGCGCCGGGAGGCATACTCTATAAACACCTCCAAATAAAGCCTTTATTGATGAACCGATATTTATTTCTAAACAAATATAGAAAATGACAAATATTTGGGCTTTTTGTTTAATTTTTGGACATACACCATATATTAAGTGTGTGGGAGGTGAAGAAGATAAAACCAGTGTCTCACACATAGAAGGCAGAAGCTCTACCATTGAGTCGCATTCCTAACATTTGGCTGTTCCTCACAATCAATTGATAGATATTTGTTTCTGATGATAACATTTTAAGTTCAAAGTTTTTTCTTCAACTCAGAATTGTATTTGTTTTAAGTTTTTGATAAAATTTTAAACTTACAGGAAAGAGTACAGTATGGAAACAAAATTACATACTTTATGCATATATATGATGATATTTGCTACCTTTATTTATTTTATTTCATTTCTAGCACCTCAGTAATTAACTGACAAGATATCCCAGACAAGGTATCCCTTAATCCCTAAATATTTGAGTATTTTATAAGAACAAGGACCTTTACTTACATAATCACTGTACATACCAAAATTTAAAGACTAACAATGACATGATCCATTACTTAAC
Organism: Cryptotis parvus; assembly: GCA_021461705.1. Taxonomy (NCBI): domain Eukaryota; kingdom Metazoa; phylum Chordata; class Mammalia; order Eulipotyphla; family Soricidae; genus Cryptotis; species Cryptotis parvus. The sequence goes on along the minus strand of JAJIBD010010248.1, from coordinate 25,416 downwards.
TATTATTACTTTGCATCACTTCACTTGTCTTCCCGTTGTTCATTGATTTGCTCAAGCAGGTGCCAGTAACATCTACATTTGTCCCTGTTGCATGCTAGTATAGCCCAAGGGCCTCTGCCCGCTCCAGGAACATGATGAGTCTCAAACCATTCATTCAGGTCATGGGAATAAGGTCTATAATTGTTATTGTTTGGGGCATATCAAATACAACACAGGTAGCTTGCCAGGCTCTGCTGTGTGGGTGCTCTTAGTTTTTGCACTGACTGATGTACCACTGGCTTCGAGGTGGTCACACCCAACGGGGAGAGCCAATAGCATGTATCTGTGTCTCTGGTTCATGGCCAACAGCCCAGAAGCAGTTCATGGGTGGGTCCACTGGGCCTCACAGGTGGAACAGATGTGGGGGGGAAAGGGACCCCAACTCCATCTCCACAGAAACCTGGTGACTTTAGCCTCTGAGACCAGCATATCTGTGCTTGAAATAAGCTTCTCTCTAGGGTGGGGCTCTGATGATTGGCTTCTCTCTTGGGTGGAGCTCTGATGCATTCTGGACATGGAAAATGGTTGTCATCATGGTGCGGAGATTCCTCTGGCTTCTTTCAAGCTCTATTGGGGGGGTGACAGGCCAGGGCCCGAACCTTCCCTCCTTCCTGGATGCTTCATGATCAGCCGAGCACAGGGAGAGCTGGTAGCAGCTCTGACCCGTGTATCTGTGTCTCTGGTTCATGGCCAACATCTCAGGAGCAGTTCGTTGGTGGGTTCACCAGTTCTCTCAGATTGGACAGAGGTGGGGGAAAAGGGGCCCCAGCTCCATCTCCATGGAAGCCCGGTGACTTTAACCCTTAACTATTATATCCTATTTAAACTTTGGCTCTTATCCCAGTAATAACTTTTATGGAATCTTTCATCTGGAGCATTTATTGTTCTTAATGCAAAATCTATTATGTTTTACAAACTCCATTTTGTGTACCTTTTCTCTCTCTGAAAGACTTTAGGTTTTCCTTTCCCCTAACAGATATAAAATGTCACCAGAGGTGGGATGGGTCTGGAACTGTCTGACTGAAACCCAATCATAAACAGCTTTGTAATTGTGTATCTCATAGTGATATAATAAAAAAAATTAAAGATATGACTTTTAAAAAATACATTCTCTGTTGTACAGTGATACTTCTGAGGCTTCTTATTCTTTTGATAGTGTCTTTCTTTCAAATCAGACATTTTCATTTTAATAAAGTCTAATTTGTTATTACTCTTCCATGGGGGGAAAAATGTCACCAGACTCTTGGCAGAATCTATTTATCTTCTTTTGCACCCAGTGGGAAATTGCAGGCTGAAAGTGTGTGCCATTTTTCAGCCAGATAGATGTTGTACTTTTATCTCATTTCTTGTTATCTCCTCTGCTTTTTACATTCTTCTAAAACTTCTGGTCACTCATTCTTTCAGCCACTGGTAGTCTTCTGTGAGTTAACCATGGCTCAGTGGGAAACAGCTGAGCTTCCTCCCAACTAGCAAAAGGTTCTCACTGTGTGGACAGATGCTGACAACCACAAGGCAGGTGCTGTCTTGTCTGGTCTGGGGAGTGGACACTGAGAAGAGACAGTGTGCCCAAGGGCAGAGAAGACTTTTGGATTCCTTTGCTCTTATGGGAGGCTACATTACACAGAGCTCAGAGATCACTCCAGGTGGTGTTGGGGAGGACTTATGTAGGGTGGCTGGAATCAAACCCAGGTAGGTAAGAACCTTACCCACAGTCTTATTTGTCTGGTTTAAATTGAGGTATTTGAAGGACAGGATTGATAGCACAGTGGGTAGGGCATTTGCCTTGCATGCAGTCGACCCAGGTTCTATCCTCGGCATCCCACATGGTCCCCCCAAACCCGCCATGAGTAATTCCTGAGTGAAGAGCCAGGGGTAACCCCTGAGTGTAGCCGGGTATGACCCAAAAAGCAAAAAATAGATAGATAGATAGATAGATAGATAGATAGATAGATAGATAGATAGATAGATAGATAGATAGATAGATAGATAGATCAATTATCACTATCTTTCCATTCATCATCAATTTGCTAGAGCGGGCTCCAGTAACATCTCCATATGTCCTGTCTCATGCTAGTAGAGCCCAAGGGCATCTGCCCGCTCCAGGAACATAAAGAGCCTCAAACCATTATATTAGGTCGTGGGAATGACCTAACATAATTGTTACTGGTATTTGGCATATCAAATATGACATAGGCAGCTTTCCAGGTTTGCTGTGTGGGTGGCATACTCTTGTAGTCACCTAAAATACAGCATATATTGATGAACCAAGCGGCCGTGTGAGCCGGGCTGTGATAGGCTCCTCTACTGGATGGAGTTCTGACAAGAGGGAGGTCAGGATGTGGAAAATGGTGGCCCTCATAGATTGGGGGGTCGTCTGGCTTGTTGCGAGGCTCTACTGGGGTGGGGGCCAGGGCTAGAACCCGCCATCCCTCCTGGGCGCCTCGTGAGCGGCTGGGCACAGGGAGAGCTGGTAGCAGCTCTGCCCCCATGTCTGTAAATCTCTGGATCAGCATACCTGGGCCGGATTGAAAAAAAACTGCTGCAGGGTGGGTGTCGATGATCCGGGCTGTGATAGGCTCATCTGCTGGATGGAGTTCTGGGCCGGATTGGAAAAAAAACTGCTGCAGGGTAGGTGTCGATGATCCAGGCTGTGATAGGCTCATCTGCTGGATGGAGTTCTGACAAGAGGGAGGTCCGGATGTGGAAAATGCCGACCCTCATGGAGTGGGGGTGTCATCTGGCTTGTTGCGAGAGGCTCTGCTGGGGTGGCGGGCCAGGGCTAGAATCTGCCATCCATCCCGGGGCGCCTTGTGAGCATCTGGGCACAGGGAGAGCTGGTAGAAGCTCTGCCACATGTCTGTGAATCTCTTGATCAGCATACCTGGGCTGATGCTGGTAAATCTATATATTTATCGATAGATAGATAGATAGATAGATAGATAGATAGATAGATAGATAGATAGATAGATAGATAGATAGATAGATAGATAGATAGATAGATAGATAGATAGATAGACAGAGAGAGAGAGAGAAAAGAGAAAGAGAAAGAAAGAGAGAAAGAGAGAAAAAGAGAAGAGAGAAAGAGAGAAAGAGAAAAGAGAGAAGAGAGAGAGAGAGAGATAGAGATAGAGAGAGATAGAGAGATAGAGAGATAGAGAGATAGAGATGAGAGATAGAGAGAGTAGAGAGATAGAGAGATAGAGATAGAGAGATAGAGAGATAGAGAGATAGAGATAGATAGATAGATAGATAGATAGATAGATAGATAGATAGATAGATAGATAGATAGATAGATAGATAGATAGATAGATAGATAGATAGATAGATAGATAGATAGATAGATAGATAGATAGATAGATAATAAAAATATTTTGAGACATCTGAGACCCGGAGACTGGCAATGCAGAACCTTTGTTCAGTTCTCTGAATAAAATAAAACCCAGAAATCCCAGACATCAAACACTTCTCTCAAGGACTGACTTTGGCATTATTTCATTTTTAAAAATCTATTATTCCTTGTGTCAGAATATCTAAAGAGATAATAAGATTTAAGGATTTGAGAACCGATAGCATTTTTTCCCTACCAAAAATCCCCAAAACCCACTAGTCATTAGCTATAAAGGAACAATATTTTCCCATCGTAACTTCTTCCTTGCCTGTCAGAATGTTCCTCTGGACCAGAAAGCCACAACACAGTGCTGGGTGTTGGGCTGGGGGTGGGGATGAGGAGGAGGTTGGAGAGTTCTGCTGCAAAGATGGAGACAAGCAGGTGAAAAGGTTGGCGCCGTTGCAGGCCAGACCATGTAGCTTCCTTTTCGGATGCCTAACTTCAGCTTTCTCTTGGTTGCAGAGTTGATTAGTCTCTGCAGGGCTTAACTCAAACTGTTCAGCTTCACTAGCATCCAAGGAAAGAATCTAGGGCAATTACTTTACATGGAATAATGTGAATGCCAAGATGTGAAGGGATCCAACTCTGAAGACAAACAGACCTGATTTCAACTCTCTGCTCCAGGCTTACAGAAGCGTGATCCTGTGCAGGGAGTTAACGGTGCTGAACCTTCATCCTCTCATCTGTAAAATGCAGATAGAAAAACTATCTAACTCATCAGTTGAATGTGGGATAATTTCGGATCTTATCTATTAAATGTTTGGCATAATGGTGGTGCAATAGTAGGCATTCTATAAACAGTGGCTGCTTTAAAAGAAAAACTATATTAACAGGTAAACACTTTCCCACATAGCAAAAAGTTCCCAAGACAACATAAATTATAATAAGTTTGAATAATGCTCAGGAAAGCATTGGGAAACAGGATTTTGTGGTAAATAGCTGTGTCTGATGTTCCATATCCCTGGAGAAGCCTTAGTCATGCAGGCTAGAATATAGATTTAAGACAGTGCTTCCAGCGAGAACTTTTTCCAGATCTGACAGGTATTCCTTTGCTCCAGAGTTGTTGTCTCTGTCTCTCTTAATAGTGGCAAACAGGACAATGCTTCAAGCAGCTTTATAGAGGATTTACTGCATGCATGACCTATTCAGTTGATCCTGATCCCTCCTGAAGACAAATGGATTGTGAAATGCCTCACTGGCCCCCCACTATCTGCCCCTATCATTTGATATCACAATTGGGTGAATATTTTTGTCTCCTTCTCTTATCTCCTCAGCCAATCCATTATTTTGTTAGTAATAAATCAATTATTATAAAAATTAACTATCAAAAAAATCAGTGTCATAACTCTTTCCTAGTCTAAAGGAAACTACTACTGTACATATGATAACAATCCCGACAGATTGTCAAGATTTTTACAAAAGGCTGTATCCTAGATGTAAAATCACTCTTATGTTCCCATTTGTATTTATTCATCATCAGTAAAACTTCCTATAATAGAAGTCATTTCTTTTCCTATATTTCAATAAACAGAAATACAGTATCATGTTTAAATGTGCTTCTACTTAGGGCTCAGGTAATAGACTCAACAAGCAAAGAGAACACTCTGGACCAAGGGACAGGAATGAGTTGATGACAGGGAAAGACAGAAAGATTGCTCTTATCAACTCTACCATCAACAAACTAGAAACTTCATTCTGTGCTTAATGGATAGATACATTTTTACTCGGATTACTCTCAACTCATTTTAATATTGAGTGGCTCTCAATCATATTTTAAAACAAGTTTTTCCAAACCTGGAATCTTGCCACAGCATTCTTTAGAATGTGAAAAGAGGAAAGGAGAAAAGAAGAAAGGGAGGTAGGGAGGTACCTTGGGAGGCAGGAAGGGAGGGCAAGTGAGAAGGAAAGAGAGAACAAGTGAGAAAGAAGGTCAACCTGACTTTCAGTAGGGAGTTTACAATGCTAGGCCCCTGGCCTGGAGGCTAATGCCTGCTCAAGGCTGTGCAAAAACCAGAGCCTTCTGTGAAGGGGAATGTTTTCCCATTCCTATTAATGATGTGCCTTAACTGTTTAAAACTGTTTAAAATCATTATTTTTGTTGTTGTTTTATGTATGAGATCCTCTCATATTATAAAGCAAAAGGAAATCATTACCAGATGAGAGTTTTGATTTTTGGGGTCATATACATCTCTACACAGGGGTTCCTCCTGGCTCTGCACTCAGAAATTATTTCAGGTGGTGCTCAGGAGACCATAGGGGAAGCCAGGAATCAAACCTGGGTTGGCCACATGCAAGACAAATGCCTTGCCCGCTGTATAATAGCTGTGGCCCTTGAGTAATTTTCTTAAAATAAAAAGATTAGGTTTCGCGTGATACCATTCAGGAAACCAGTCTCAAAACTCGGCTCTGCTTTAGCCTCCTAGTCTTCTAAATAAAAAGAGTAAAAAGCAATCCCCAATCCCTTGAGCCCTACCAGGTTAAATGCAGAGCCAAGAGTCATCCCTGAACACCATGTGTGACACCCACCCACCCAAAAAAAAAAAAAAAGAAGAAGAGAGCTCAGGCAACTTGTGGAATAAAGATGTTGGATTCTTAGACCTAATGTCCATGTTTCATTGTGTGTGGGGTGGTCACACTTACAGATCACACCAATTGTGCATCGGGCTTACTCTTCTGAGATCATTCCTAAGCGGGGATCAGGGGATCCAGTGCAGTGGCAGGGATTGAAGACAGGTTGGCCACACGTCAGGCTAGAGCTTTACCCCCTGTACAGCCTTTGTCACTTGTCACTTGTTTTCCCATTGTTCATTGATTTGCTTGAGCAGGCGCCAGTAACGTCTCCATTTGTTGGGAATGAGGTCCATTGTTACTGTTTTTGGCATATTGAATACACCACAGGTAGCTTGTCAGGATCTGCTGCAGCTCTGGGTTCATCCAGAGTCTCTATGTCATACCATCTATCATCCAAGGCCCACAAGGCAGAACCCTGGCTGTAGACAAGCCTGTCTCCTGTCTGCCACCTGCCGACACAGCCGGGTACTCGAGCCACACCTGCAACACCTCAAGGGTGTACAGTCTTTAACAGTCAAATAAATAAAAGCAATTTCTGTTCTACATCAATATGGGCTCGATATTCATATTTCAGATATTTGTATCAAATACCAAACAAGGAGGAGTTTTTAATACTAGAGAAGGTTATAGCCTGCTGCTTTTTTTTTTTTTTTTTTTTGGTTAATAATGACGATTAAATTGTTTTACTTTCTTCCACATAAATTTTCATTTTGGTACTGTGATTCGCAACACTTTTAATAATAGCATATCTGACATTAAGGTTCTAATCCCACCCACCATTACAGAGCCAGTTTCTCCGCTGAGTTCTCCAAATTCTCCCAACACACCCTCATGGCAAATTCAGTACTGCAGGCTTATTCTAAGGAGCTGTTGACCATTGACCATTATAAATTTCGTTTCTAAGTTTCTTTACTTTCTTCATAAGAAAAATATTTTTTTCTTTTGGGTCACACCTGGCAATGCTCAGGCATTAATCCTGACTTTGCACTCAGAAATTGCTCCTGGCGGTGCTCGGGGACCATATGGGATGCGGGGATTGAACCCAGGTCGTCTGTATGCAAGGCAAATGCCCTACCTGCTGTGCTAAAGAGAGATATCATTTGACTGAAGTTTCTTTCAACTCCTTGCACTAATTGAAATCTAGCAAAATCTAAAGCCATTGCTTCTCCTCTTAGCACCTAACTGTGTATCAGAGAACTAACTTAAGAAGTGCCCTTCCTGTTCCTCCTCCTGCCACCATCTATACTTCTATTCCTCCCTTCATTTCCACAAACTTCAGCTCCTTCAAAATACATGCCAGAAGTTAGTGTTACCAGGTGCTCCTGTTTCCTGCACCCACCTTCTGGCTTCTCATTCTTCTCTATTCATTCTCTCTCAACAAATGTTGGCTCCTTCCAATGTCAGTGATCCAGTCAGTGTCATATCTGCACAGCTTTCTGCACTACTTTCAATAAGTTTTTCCTCTATCCTACCTCAGTCATTTCTTATCCCTTTAAATATTTCTATCCACCTCCCCATGATGAATGAGCAGATGAACTTGCTGAGCTAAGTTTTCATTTAAAAAAAAACACACCTTCAGAAGAGAAGAAGGCATAAGTAAAAAAAATATGAAAGAGATTTGGAGAATCAGAATGGCTTCAGAGGACAAAGGGAAAACCCATAAGGGAGCACAACACTGGGGAGAGATGCTTATTTTGGTTTTCCATCCTCCTGGGTAACAGATTTCAGATGGATGTGTTTTGATTATGAGTTGATGGGGCAGGAACAAACCAAATAAAGAAGTGGATCAAAACAGCAAGTCATCTACAAAGAGAACTACAAAACATTACTTCAAGAAATAAAAGAGGACACAAGGAAGTGGAAACACATTCCCCTGCTCATGGATCGGGAGAATCAACATTGTCAAAATGGTAATACTCCCTAGAGTTTTATACAAATTCAATGCCATCCCGATAAGGATACCCATGATATTCTTCAAAAGAAATTGACCAAACACTTCTGAAATTTGCATGGAATAATAAATCCCCACGGATAGCTAAAGCAATCCTTGGGAAAAAGAAGATGGGAGGCATCACCTTTCCCAACTTCAAGCTCTACTACAAAGCAGTGGTAATTAAAACAGTATGGTATTGGAATAAAAAAGAGACTTGTGGACCTATGGAATAGAGTTGAGTATCTGGACAACCAGCCTCAAATACATGAACAATTAATCTTCGATAAAGGAGCAAAAAGTATGAAATGGAGCAAAAGAAAGCCTCTTCAACAAGTGATGCTGGGAAAACTGGGCAGCTACATGTAAAAAATGAATTTAGACCTCTGTCTATCACCATGCACAAAAAATCAGATCAAAATGGATTAAAGATCTCAATATCAGACCTGAATCCATAAAGTACATCAAAGAAAATATAGGAAAAACCCTTCACAAAATTGAAGCTAAAGTCATCTTCAAAGAAGAAACACCACTAACAAAACAACTAGAAGAAAAGATAAACATATGGGACTATGTGAAGCTAAAAAGCTTCTGCACCACAAAAGAAACAGTGACCAAGATACAAAGAGAGTCCACAAAATGGGAAAGAATACTCACCCAATACCCATCTGATAAGGGGTTAATATCCAGGATATATAAGGCACTGGAAGAACTTTACAAGAAGAAAACAACCAACCCCATCAAAAAATGGGGAGAAGAAATGAACAGAAACTTCAGCAAGGAAGAAGTTCGAATGGCCAAAAGACATATGAAAAAAATATTCATCATCATTAATCATCAGAGAGATGCAAATCAAAACAACAATGAGATATCATTTCACACCACAGAGACTGGCCCATATCCAAAAGAGTAAGAACAACAAGTGCTAGTGTGGATGCGAAGAAAAGGGGGTACTCATTCTCTGTTGGTGGGAATGTCCAACTGGTACAGCCTTTTTGGAAAACAATATGAACATTCCTCCAAAGACTAGAAATTGAGCTCCCTTTTGACCCAGCCATACCACTCCTGGGAATATTCCCTGGGAAGCCAAAAACACAGTGGAAACACCATCCGCACTTTTATTTTCATAGCAGCACTATTCACAATAGCCAAAACCTGGAAACAACCAGGATGACTGGATAAAAGAAACTTTGGTATATCTACACAATGGAATACTATGCAGCTGCTAGGAAAAAATCAAGTTATGAAATTTGCCTATAAATGGATGGACATGGAAAGAATCATGTTGAGGAAATTAGTCCAAAGGAAAGAGAGAGATATAGAATGACTGCATTTATTTGCATGACATAAATATATATATATACATATTATGACATCAAAATCCAATGTCAGGCGAAACGTGGATAATGAGGTCTTACCATAAGTGGAAATTACCACAAACGTGTGGGAGTCAGAGGTTAGGTAAGACAGAGAAGGGAACATGTGTGAATAAATGTCGAAAAGGGCTAATACCAACCTAGAACTGAGCATTAAATACAGGCAAATAATGCACATGATGGCCTCTAAGTGTATGTAGTGCAACCCACAATGTATAAGAGAAGGAAAAGAGAGAGGGAGAGAGAAAAGAGATAAAGAACCTGCCATTTAGGCAGGCCTTGGGAGGGGGGGGAGGAAATTGGGGACATTGGTGGTGGGAAATGGACACTGGTGGAGGGCGGGGTGTTGGAACACTATGTGACCAAAACCTCTAAACATGAAAAACGTTGTAATTGTATATCTCACGGTGGTATAATAAAATATTTAATAAATAAAAAAGAAAACAGCAGATCACCTAAGATTACTATGGGCTCTTCTCTCTTTCAAGTCTCAGGGTAAAGGAACAAGAAGGAAGAAGTGCATATTTAGGTCTCAGGAAAGACTGAAAATATTTCCTTGAACATTGTCCCTTTGGAGAAATGTTATATACACCATCTGGAAAAGAGATGGATCACCAGTGGCAGAAGGAGCTGATGAGCAGGTGTGCATGGTAAAGGTGGAGACAGTGAGCAAGAGTAGAAAATGCAGACTCCTTTGCTCAGCATCTATGTGTCATTGACACTGTAATATTTGAATATATTTTCTGTAAATTCTGCCGGTTTTCTATCATGCCCTGGAGACAAAGCACACTTTTTTAATAATTACAATTAGCCGTTTTAAACTGTGCAATTCCATGGCCCTGAGAGTGCAGTTCAGTTATGCGATATTGGGCAACCAACCTTCTCTATCAAATTCCCAAACATTCCCATCATCCTCAAGGGATATCTCACACCCTCGAGGTTCCTCTTTAGCTCCTCACCGAGCCCTGAGAAAACAAGCATGACCTGTTTTCTGTCTCTATGGATATTTAATCTAAATGGGATTGTGCAGTATGACTTTTATGACAAACTCATAAAAGATTTCATTTTAGCATAATATTCTCAAAGTTCACCCACATTGTGGAACAAATTTCACCCTTTTATGACTGAATAACTTTCTATTATATGCACATAAGGAGTGCTTTTTGAGTGACATGCCAGAGTTGCCCAGGGAGATGAAGTACAGATCCACATAGAGGGAATGAATGAGAAATTCATTGATTGGATAGGAAATCCCTGTATCAAAGGCTCTATAGCCCTAGGTCAGGGATTCCAAGTTACGGTAATGTTCACCACCATCACCATTGTCCTTATTGGGGTGGCAGCTTTTTATTATCTATTGACTCTAGATTTCATTCTCCAAGTCTGAAAATCTCAACTAATTTAAGGGTGGTCTTATCTTTTTAGACCATCTGTGATGGTCAATTCTGTGTCAATTTAACTAGGCTAGCTTGTCAAACACCAGTGTGTATGTTGCTAGGAAAGTTATCTTTTAGATAAGCTAAATAAAAACTAGCATTTAAATCAATAGATTTAAAAAGAAGTAGCTGATCATAGATAATATGGATAGGCTTCATCCTGTCTATTGAAAGCCTTAAGAACAAAGACTAAGATATTCAGAACAGGAAATTCTGTATCCCTGAGAACTTGGGAACTGCCAGAGATTTCTGCCTGCTGACCTGTCTTACAGGTTTATTACACCCTTACATACATGTGAACCACTTTCTTAATGCATACACATGCATATGTGTACACACATTTGTGTGTGTTTAAGAGTGTATATGCTAGCATATGGATGATGAATGTATATTACATATATGCAAATATGTATATACACATATGTGCATATTTAAGCATAAATATTTGTAGAGCGAGAGAGAGAAGGATTTGTTGGTTTGGTCTCTCTAGAGAACCTTGACTAATAAATCCTTCCTTTATAAACAAATGCATTCATTTTACATCTTATAGCCCTTTATCTCCCATCCATTCTTATTCAAGAAGCTTCTCTTTCTCAGCTGTCTATATATCTAGATCTAGTTTGTCTAACCCAGTTCATGCAACAGTTTGTAAAAGCAGCATAAATAGAATATAGATGAAGCCGCCAGGGCCTAGAAAAGGACAGTAAACTCCATGAGCTTCTATAATTAGTCAGCTACAGTGCCATTTATGAATCCATCACAGAAGATTGATACCCATTCTCTGCCTAATGTTTTGCATCTTTATAAGGCATGCAGTGACTGTCACAATGATGGATGAGTGGCCGACGCTTATTATATGTGCCTTTTGAATTACAGCACTAAAGAACTATAGTGCTAGTTTCACTAAAAGGTAACATTCTAGTAAAACTTATCTTCATAATTTCTTTTTGTCTTGGGGTGCAGGGGTGCTTCTCTGCACAGTGTTCAGGAACATGGGGGCCAAGTCCAGTGACTCTCAATCCAGTGGTAAAAAGCCTGAAAGTTCAGTTCTTGGTCCTCAGTCCTAGCAGTGCTGGGAGACACCAGGGCCACACAGTAATGTTAGGAACCATGAGGGCTACTCCTAGTGGTAATTGGGAGGGAGGGTGAGAGGGGGGGTTGGGGTGCCAGGGATTGAACTCAGGCCTTCATGAGGGTACAGTATGCATTCCCCCTTTCAGTGATCTACCTGACACCTTCGTTATTTCTTGAACTTCTTGAGATACTGAATAAGTTGAACATTATCTCATGGTAATGTCTATGTTCTGTATTGAATCATCAGATGCTTATGGGTACCGCACAAATCTCTGCTGCTTTTGTCCATCTAAGTGATAATGCCCAGGTTTGACAATAACAACCTATGTAAGTTACTCATCCCAATGAAATAGTTATTCTTGGGTTCTAGGATATACTTCAGAAATAGGAAAATTGAACAAATTCAGAGAGTGCCCACTCAGGTATTGATAGTAGATTATTATTTAATTTTAGATAAGAGTTTAATCATATTTTATGTCCTATTTCTGAAGCAATGATGCACACCCTAGTAGGATTTACACCTTATTTATTTTCTTGAGATTTTTTACCTTTAAAAAATGGGGGAAATATGATCACTCATTTGGTGTATTTTACATGTTTGTGGGCGATATTTGATAAAGCTATAATTCAAAATTGCTTTTCTACAAATAGGATCCTGTTTGAGTTTTAAGTTCATTTCAATTAGCAGTTTTCTTTACAAATTTTTGTTTGCAATGGAAAAAAAATTTTTTTGTCTAACTGCCACAGGCAAACAAGTATGCATTTACTGCTTCTGGGAAAACTGGAAACTTTCCTTCTTTCAACTTAGCTGTGAAACTGTTTCATAACTATGATTCTTTAAATTTCAACTTTCTGCCTCGGTGTGGCTAAAACTCTTCTAAGTACCAAAAGCTAGTTTTGTGGTTACAGAGAAGTATAGGGGCCACTTCCTCAGTGTGTGTGCAATCTAGTGGAAGAGAAAAATAATGTTTCTGGAAAACTCAGGTATATAAGTATTGTGACTGAAACTCCAGGCTTTTCTCAGAACTGATGGGCTCCCCTTCCCCCACTCACACATATCCTAATAATCAGTGATGTAGAGCACTGTTTCAGGTGCTCGACATCACTAATTTAACCATTTGTGTTTATTTGAGGAAGTTTCTCTTTGTTTCTTCTCTCATTTTTTGATAGGATTGTATGCCCTTTCCTATAAAGTTCTATGAATCTTGGATATTAACCCCCTTATCAGATATGTGTTGGGTAAATAATTTTTCCCTTCCTGTGGGGGGGTCTGTCTTCTGGTCATCATTTCCTTTGAAGCACAGAAGCTTGAGTTTAATGTAGTACCATTTTTTAATCTTTGCTTCCACTTTGTTAGTCAGTGGTGTTTTAAAATAATACATTTTGCCCTTCCCCCTCCATCTTGTCGGACCTGGTGGCCCTGCCGGCGAAGCTGCCCACGGCCAGCACAGGGCCTCACGGAAGGCTGGGGAGGCTGGCGCTCGGCCTGCGCCGGGCCTAGCTGACCATGGAACCCCGAGGAGGGCAGATGGGTTTTGGGAGTGGGCCCGTCGCCTCTGAGGGGTCCCGAAGCAGCCAGATGTGACTCGCCCACCACACTAGCCACCATTTTTGCTGTCCGGACGCTGCGAAAACGGCCTCAGACCAGATCAACAGAGCAAAGCCAGTTCGAGCCCAGGTAGGCGGCTCCAAGAGGCGGGAATCACCGGAAGTCGCCAGTGGAGGCGTGGTCGTCCCTTCCCCCTCCATCTTGTCGGACCTGGTGGCCCTGCCGGCGAGCTGCCCACGGGCCAGCACAGGGCCTCACGGAAGGCTGGGGAGGCTGGCGCCGGCCTGCGCCGGGCCTAGCTGACCATGGAACCCCGAGGAGGGCAGATGGGTTTTGGGGAGTGGGCCCGTCGCCTCTGAGGGGTCCCGAAGCAGCCAGATGTGACTCGCCCACCACACTAGCCACCATTTTTGCTGTCCGACGCTGCGAAACGGCCTCAGACCAGATCAACAGAGCAAAGCCAGTTCGAGCCCAGGTAGGTGGCTCCAAGAGGCGGGAATCACCGGGAAGTCGCCAGTGGAGGCGTGGTCGTCCCTTCCCCCTCCATCTTGTCGGACCTGGTGGCCCTGCCGGCGAGCTGCCCACGGGCCAGCACAGGGCCTCACGGAAGGCTGGGGAGGCTGGCGCCCGGCCTGCGCCGGGCCTAGCTGACCATGGAACCCCGAGGAGGGCAGATGGGTTTTGGGAGTGGGCCCGTCGCCTCTGATGGGTCCCGAAGCAGCCAGATGTGACTCGCCCACCACACTAGCCACCATTTTTGCTGTCCGGACGCTGCGAAACGGCCTCAGACCAGATCAACAGAGCAAAGCCAGTTCGAGCCCAGGTAGGCGGCTCCAAGAGGCGGGAATCACCGGGAAGTCGGCCAGTGGAGGCGTGGTCGTCCCTTCCCCCTCCATCTTGTCGGACCTGGTGGCCCTGCCGGCGAGCTGCCCACGGGCCAGCACAGGGCCTCACGGAAGGCTGGGGAGGCTGGCGCTCGGCCTGCGCCGGGCCTAGCTGACCATGGAACCCCGAGGAGGGCAGATGGGTTTTGGGGGAGGGCCCGTCGCCTCTGAGGGGTCCCGGAAGCAGCCAGATGTGACTCGCCCACCACACTAGCCACCATTTTTGCTGTCCGGACGCTGCGAAACGGCCTCAGACCAGATCAACAGAGCAAAGCCAGTTCGAGCCCAGGTAGGTGGCTCCAAGAGGCGGGAATCACCGGGAAGTCGCCAGTGGAGGCGTGGTCGTCCCTTCCCCCTCCATCTTGTCGGACCTGGTGGCCCTGCCGGCGAGCTGCCCACGGGCCAGCACAGGGCCTCACGGAAGGCTGGGGAGGCTGGCGCCCGGCCTGCGCCGGGCCTAGCTGACCATGGAACCCCGAGGAGGGCAGATGGGTTTTGGGAGTGGGCCCGTCGCCTCTGATGGGTCCCGGAAGCAGCCAGATGTGACTCCGCCCACCACACTAGCCACCATTTTTGCTGTCCGGACGCTGCGAAACGGCCTCAGACCAGATCAACAGAGCAAAGCCAGTTCGAGCCCAGGTAGGCGGCTCCAAGAGGCGGGAATCACCGGGAAGTCGCCAGTGGAGGCGTGGTCGTCCCTTCCCCCCTCCATCTTGTCGGACCTGGTGGCCCTGCCGGGCGAGCTGCCCACGGGCCAGCACAGGGCCTCACGGAAGGCTGGGGGAGGCTGGCGCCCGGCCTGCGCCGGGCCTAGCTGACCATGGAACCCCGAGGAGGGCAGATGGGTTTTGGGAGTGGGCCCGTCGCCTCTGAGGGGTCCCGAAGCAGCCAGATGTGACTCGCCCACCACACTAGCCACCATTTTTGCTGTCCGGACGCTGCGAAACGGCCTCAGACCAGATCAACAGAGCAAAGCCAGTTCGAGCCCAGGTAGGCGGCTCCAAGAGGCGGAATCACCGGGAAGTCGCCAGTGGAGGCGTGGTCGCCCTTCCCCCTCCATCTTGTCGGACCTGGTGGCCCTGCCGGCGAGCTGCCCACGGGCCAGCACAGGGCCTCACGGAAGGCTGGGGAGGCTGGCGCTCCGGGCCTGCGCCGGGCCTAGCTGACCATGGAACCCCGAGGAGGGCAGATGGGTTTTGGGGAGTGGGGCCCGTCGCCTCTGAGGGGTCCCGAAGCAGCCAGATGTGACTCGCCCACCACACTAGCCACCATTTTTGCTGTCCGGACGCTGCGAAACGGCCTCAGACCAGATCAACAGAGCAAAGCCAGTTCGAGCCAGGTGCGCGGCCGCTATGGCCGCGGGTCCACTAAAAATAGTGAAACAGTAATGTCTTTTAATGCATTGCAGTCAACGAAGAGCAGGAAAGTTTGTTGGGAAGGAGATATAAAGAGGAAAGAAATGACATACAGAACTCGCCAAGTGGTTGAGGTGCGGGAGCGGGAGGGAGGTGGGGTCATTGGTGATGGGGAGATGTGTTTGGGAGGAGGGTGCGTGTTGGAACACTGTAGAACCAAAGCTCTACCTAGCATCTTTCAATAAAAAAAAAAAAAGGTGGAATCTTCCACAAACATGTGGGAATCAGTGGTTGGGTAGGACAGAGAAGAGAACAGTGTGCTAATATTTGTCAAAAATGATAATACCAGTCTAGAACTGAGCATTGAATATAGGAAAAAAGATATACATGATCATCTCTGAATGTATGTATTGCAATCCACAATGTGTAAGAGAAGAGATAAAGAATTTGCCATAGAGGCGGGCTGGGGAGGGGGAGGGAAGTGGGGACATTGGTGTTGGGAAATGGGCACTGGTGGAGGGATGGGTGCTGGAACACTGTATGACGGAAACCCAAACATGAACATCTTTGTAATTGTATATCACATGGTGGTGTAATAAAATATTAAAAATAAATAAATAAATAAATAAATAAAATAATACATTTTGTGGACCTCCCAGGTGGTGCTTAAGGGCCACAGAGTCACTCCCTACTGACCCTACCCATCAACGTAGATCTGATGACTTTGTGCTTGGGGTTTAGCTATGCAGTACCAGATGCTACAGGGCTATACTCTGGCGTCATGAAGTGCCAGGGATTGAACTCAAGGTATGAATATACCAGGGATGCTCTCCAGCCCTTTGAGTCATCTTTGACCTAAAAAAAATTCATATTTTTTTAAAAATTGAATTGTTATTATGCCCTGATTAAAGCCCCCAAGCATCTGTTTTCAGTTCAGACCCCAATAAAGATCATTTCGGGATAAAGTTCAGGTAACACAACATACCAGTGCAAGCTCCTGCAATGGTGTAAAGACCTTCAAGGCAGAGAAATAAACTTTCAACAATAAAGATTTAGTGCTAAGAATTTTAACTAATTATTTAACATTATTTAAAATATAGGCATTTTATATTTTAAATAATAAAATGAGACAGACATGGGGTAGAGCTGCTACTGGCTCTCCCTGTGCCCACCCGCTCATGAGGCGCCCGGGAGGGATGGTGGGTTCTGGCCCTGGCCTGCCACCCCAGCAGAGCCTCACAACAAGCCAGACAACCCCCCACTCCATGAGGGCCTCCATTTTCCACATCCGACTTCCCCCTCTTCAAAATTCCACCCAGCAGACCAGCCTATCACAGCCTGGCTCAATAAATGCTGGATTTTGAGATGACTACAAAGTATGCTACCCGCGACGGCAGAGCCTGGCAAGCTACCCGTGTCGTATTTGATATGCCAGATACCAGTAACAATTATAAACCTCATTCCCATGACCTGATGGAATGGTTTGAGGCTCTTTATGTTCCTGGAGCAAGCAGGTGCCCTTGGGCTCTACTTGCATGAGATAGGACATATGGAGATGATACTGGTGCCCGCTCGAGCAAATCGATGATGAACGGGAAGCAGTGATACAGTGATACAGTGATAAGCATTTTAAACTCTAAGCACTAAAAAACTGCTAAGCACTTTAACCAATTATTTAACATGATTTAAAATCAACTTCAAGCAAACATAAAAGAATAAGCTGGAACTCAGCATTTTAATATGAGAACTCAGTTTCTTTGCATTCTTACAAAAGACAAAAAGCGTGTGGGTCAATAGTAACTAATTACTCTACACAGAACATGGACAGAAGGAAAAAAGAAGTCCAACCCTCATACCAAGAGAGTGTGTCCTGATAGTAGACTATCTGGCAAAGGATTGTAAACAAAGTTTAAGTGAAAATGGAAACAGAAATGTGTCTATGCGGCCCATTACTAAACACCCATAGTGTTGCATGCATTGTATGTACTAAGTATAATTAACTTTTTTGGAAAGATAGGTTGTTTCTCTACAAGTGGGTTCAATTATTCTCCAATAGCCTTTTTAATGCCTCCCAGAAGTCATTAAATAATTCCTTCAGGCGCCAGAGAACTAGGACAGTGTATAAGACCTTGCATGCAGCTAACCTGGCTTCTGTTCCCTGAGCACTGCCAAAAGTGATCCCATCCGGAGCACAGATCCAGGAGTAAGCCCTAAAGACAGCCGGCTATGGGGCAGGGGAAAATCTGTTCACAGAAGTACAAATCGGTGAATGTTCCAGAAGCAGAGTCTGAGATAGGACCTGGGTACTTAGAGCTTTGGGGGAAATTCATAATGGAAAGATGGCACTCACCCAGGGCAGGAGAGGAGGCTGAGCCCGGTGATAGCTCAAGTATAGTGTAACCGCTGCAGTCCCTCTAGCGGCGCTACCAAGGGATTGTAGATTTTCTTTCCTTAGGAATGTTTCCTTTTAAAGTGAGAGAGCTCCCATAACTCTTCAGGTCAGGTCCCATACCCTTAAGCCCAGGAACATTTTCCAGCTATTTAACACTAGCTGCAGTTACTCACAGAAGGTGGGAAGATGGATGGCACCCACGCAACAGAGGGGAGTCTGGAATGGGCACCACATCCCTTTGCAGATAGCTTTGTGTCTAGAAGCAGTCAGTAAGCAGAACTGCTAGACAAACCTTATTACAGCACCTCCAGCCTCGTTAGGTCCCTTAGGAATCACTTTTCTTCACGACTGACCTCCAAAACCCCATTTCTGAAATGCATTCCAAGCAGAAAAAAATAGCATCAATGCTTCCTTTCCTATTCTAGAGAATTACATTAGAATTTGTCTCTTAGCACTAGGGACAGGATAAAGGAATCCAAGGGGAAATAGGACAGGGGAATCCAAAAAGAAAATCTGGTCATTTGAAGTGAGTCTGACTGCTACAAGAGATTCTTCTGGAATCAGATATATTCAGTTACATTAAAAGGTTTGGAAATCCCCTAATGCAGTGTTTGGATCATGGCATGTACAGTTCACTAAATAGTATGTTATTTCAATAGCATGTATTTTGCGAATTAATCTATCATTACCCCCCATCCAATAAACTTTGTTCTCCAATTCCATCAGCTGGATTAGATCTATTCATAACAGAACCCAAACAAGAGCCACAAACTTTTAAATACTATCCCAAAAAGTCATGGGCATAGCAGAAATCATCAAAATTGTATTCCACAGAGAAACTTTCACTCTCTGAGAGATAATATGAAAAGACATAGCACTTGGGAAAGAGGAAAAAGACAATCTCAGTGGAACAAGAGGGAGGAAAAGGCAAGTTTTCAATCCACAGCCTGAGCTTGAATCTGCTGAGAATTGTAACACCAGCATGACGGAGACTGAGTAAAGCAAGTTACTGCTAAGTCACTCTTCCTATTATCCACAATAAGGACCACAAATTGCTAGTGGTCAGTCCACTACATCTTGCCATATGAGTGGAGTATTACTTATCTGATCCTAGAGAATTTCTCTCACCCTCACCCAGACAATCCCATGTGGACAGATGGACCCGCCCATCTGATAGCCAAGGTTCCTACTAAGTCTCATTCACAATGGCCCCAGTATGAACTTGAGAATGGATGTCAAGGACCTGGAGATAGCGTTAGGAGTATCAAATAAACTTGCTTTTACATGTTCTTCTGTCTTGCCTACCAGTGTCTTTTGAACTTTATGTTTACCACAAAGCTCCAAGAACCACCAGATGCTGTTGGGGACTTCAAAATGCACCACTCAGTGGGGTCTTGGACAAGGTGCCAATTCTGTTAGGCCTGCAGAGTTGTTTAGGAAAGAGGCAATGGGAGTAGCAATTTATACTTAGATTTTCCTTCGTGTGTACAGAATTTGGTGTCCTCTTTCAGTTCTCCTCCCCTTCTTTCACCCCAGCGCCAATTAAAAAAATTCCATTATATAACATTCCACTCCACAGGAACCGATATCAAATTTAAGAAGTCAATAGTGTACAAAAAACCTTCCTTTCAAAGAGGATAGGAAAAGTGTGCTATGCAATCAAAGGCAATTAAAGACATTCATTTGCGATTGTGAATATACATCCTTTGCATGCACAATTATGGAGAATTGTTTAGAAAGCTCACACACTGTGGTGCTGGATGGGTTCCAAAAGGCACTTAAGGCATTAGAAGCCCTTATTTGGGACTTGCAAACATGAGTTTTGTTTGTATTCTTATGCATGTTTGGCAACAAAACGCAGGCTCTGCTTTCAGAACATTTGGCCCTCAGTAAAGAGAGAAGTGTGTCAGCAAATCCACCAAGAAGCACAACTAAACCCAAAACTTCTTCTGCTATATCCAGAGGGAGGTTGAGGTAGACTTTGTTTGTTTTCCTGCTACAGGCAACATCTGGATGCAATTGCCAATTCTGGCTGTTTTGGCTGAATCTAGCAGAAAAGCAGAAAGTCTTACCAAAAGCCAGCATGTACTTTTGCAAAGCACCCAATACTTAGAACACACCTGGAGTCACTTAGAAGAGCAAAATGCGCAGCATGATCTCATCCATGCCTTTCACAGAGGGGTCGTACTCTCCAGGGCAGGCAAAAGTACCACCTATAAGCATATTGGATTTCCAAGGAGTGAGGTAAATAAGTAAATAAGAAACAAATGAAGACTTTGCAGGCTGTCCAGCTGAAAAAATTTTGTCACTCATGGATGCTGTGTCTAACTGAGTTATGTAACTTTGTCATCACTTCTCTTGATGGTAGAACAAATATAATAATAGTCCCTGCATCGTGGAATTGCTGGTGATTGACAAACATAGTAGACGACATGTGACTGAACATCCATAGTAATTTCTAAAGATATATTGGGTTAAAGTTTTTAGTCATGCATTTATAGACTGTCTTCTCTTTCACTTCTATAGAAGTCTTCTCTGTTAAAAAGTAAAATCTGGAAACACCTTTCACTGCCACAACTTAAAAAACCTCTATTTATTCAGTGCTAGCTTCCTTGAAGAGGAACCTCCCGTTCACTCAGTGACATTTCTTTATCTTTCCCCCACAAGGAGTAAGAAACTTAGACTCATCAGCACTTTAAGTCACATGACTCTAAGTGGGTCCAGCTAGTTCACAACAGCCCTAGCCAAAGGAGAAGAGGCAACTACTGGAATGTTGGAAAGCATACTACTTGTCCACAGAAACATTAAAGGTGGAAAATCTCCCCCCCGCCAGGTGTGTGCGTGATCCCCTGCCTCTCAGCGGACCCAAACTGCCCCAGGGAAGAGTGGAAACTCCATCAATGGGAACCAAGGCTAACTGCCTTGGTTTCACCGCCGAACCTTGGGCCCTGCGCTTCCGTAATCATCCCAAAAACTCAAAACCGCCCCGCGAACCTTTTACTACCTATCTTGCATGAGGTACCACTGAACCTTGGTTCCTACATCCTTGCTACCCACCCAAACTCCGCAAACAGACCAGACACCTACTAACTGTACTATCCTTTCATCCAAGACCCCACATTTGCAACCTACAATAGTCAAAATGGTAAGGCAACGCAAAGTTCCATCCAGCTCTGTGAGTGAAGTCACTAGTCCAGATGAGCCAAGCAATACCAATGAGTTATATAACCTCTCTGATAAGGAATTTCGGAAAGAAATGTTAAGGAGTCATAAGGAATTCAAAGAAGCAATGGAATGCAAACTCAATAAAATACAAGAGGACATGATAGAAGAAGTGAGGAAAAATGCAAATGGAAATGACATATATTAAAAATGAGGTAAATGAAATGAAAAACACAGTGGAAAGCCAGCATAGCAGAATAATAGCTACTGAAGAAAGAATTAGTGATCTCGAAGACGCTTTCCAAAGATTCTCTACACAACACCAGAAGATAGAAAAAAAGACTCACAATTACCGAACAGACAACAAGAGATAATCGGGATGAAGCCAGAAGAAACAACATACGGATCATTGGGGTTCCAGAAGGGCAAGAAGAAAACCCTGATGAAGAAGAAACTGTCAAAGCCATCATTGCTGAGAAGTTCCCGAACTAAAAAAACACTTGCCTCAAGATCCAGGGAGGCCCGTAGGATACCTGCTAAAAGAAACCCCAACAAGAATACTCCAAGACACATCTTAATTAAAATGACAAAAACTATAGATAGAGATAGAATACTGAAAGCAGCAAGATCAAAGAAGGAAATCACATACAAAGGAACATCTCTAAGATTTACAGCAGACTTCTCTGATGAAACACTCCGAGCAAGAAAACAATGGTGGGATATTGTGAAAAGGCTGAATGAACTGCAGGCCTCACCAAGAATTCTTTACCCGGCCAGACTCACATTCAGATATGAAGGAAAGATACACAACTTCATGGATAAGCAACAACTCAGGAACTTCATGGACTCAAAACCAACCTTAAAAGAAGGACTGGAAGGGTCTACTGTAATACGACCAAACCCATAAGCACAACAAGCTCAAACAGAAAGATGGCACAAAATCCGATGACAATAATCTCTCTCAATGTCAATGGTCTAAATGCACCAATTAAGAGACACAGAGTAACAAAATGGATTAAAAAAATTGAACCCAACATTCTGCTGTCTACAAGAAACACATCTGAATAATCAGAACAAACACAGACTCAAAGTCAAAGGTTGGAAGACCATTCTCCATGCAAACAATTCCTCCAAAAAGGCTGGTGTGGCCATATTAGTATCAGATAATATAGACTTCAGGCTGAAAAAAGATTAGAAGGGACAACGAAGGCCATTTCTTATTACTTAAGGGATATGTACACCAGGAAGAAATTACACTACTAAACATATATGCACCCAACGAGGGGCCAGCAAAATACATAAAACAACTGCTAAGAGACCTCAAAGAAGACATTAACAGTAGCACAATAATAGTTGGAGACTTCAACACTGCTCTATCAACGATGGATAGATCAACAAGACTGAAACCCACCAAGGAAATATTGGCCCTGAAGGAAGAAATGAGAGAAAGAGAGCTAGTAGATATATACAGGGCTTTTCATGCCAAAAAAGCTGAATACACATTTTTCTCTAGTGCACATGGAACATTCTCCAAGATAGACCACATGCTAAGCCACAAAGCATACATCAATAAAATTAAAAAGATAGAAATTGTGTCAGCTATCTTTTCAGACCATGATGCACTGAAAATGGAAGTTAACCGTACACAGAAACAGGGAGTCAAACCAAACACCTGGAAACTGAACAGCTCACTCCTGAACAACAAATGGGTCATAGAAGAAATCAAACAGGAAATCCAAAGATTTCTGGAAACAAATGAAAATGAAGACACCAACTATAAGAACTTGTGGGACACGGCAAAAGCCGTGTTAAGAGGGAAATTTATAGCTCTGCAAGCATTCATCAGGAAACAAGAAAGGGCCCACATAAATAACCTGACTACACAGCTGAAGACATTAGAGAAAGACCAACAAAAGGAGCCCAACCCAGGCAGAAAAAGGGAAATAATAAAACTTAGAGAGGAAATCAATGAGTTGGAAACCAAAAAACAATCCAAAAGATTAATGAAACCAAGAGCTGGTTTTTTGAAAAAATAAACAAGATTGACAAACCATTGGCAAGACTTGTAAGGACAGGGAAAGAGAGAACCCAAATAAACAGAATCAGAAATAAAAAGGGTGACATCACAACAGAAACCACAGAAATCCAAAAGATCATCAGAGATTACTTTGAGAGCCTGTATGCCGTGAAACATGAGAATCTAGAAGAAATGGATCAATTCCTGAAGTCCTATAACCTCCCACGGCTGAAACAAGAAGACCTCCAATACCTGAATAAGCCTATCACCATTGAGGAAATAGAAACAGTAATTAAAAGACTTCCCAAACACAAAAGCCCAGGTCCAGACGGATTCCCTAGTGAACTCTACCAAACCTTTAAGGAGGACCTACTGCCAGTCCTGTTCAAGCTCTTCCAGGAAATAGAAGAAACAGAAACACTCCCAAACAGCTTCTACGAGGCACATATCACCCTGATACCCAAAGCAGGGAGAGACAACACAAAGAAAGAAAACTACAGACCAATATCCCTGATGAACACGGATGCTAAGATCTTCAACAAAATACTAGCAAACAGAATCCAAAGACTCATCAAGAAGATTATACATCATGACCAAGTAGGATTCATCCCGGGTATGCAAGGATGGTTCAACATTCGCTAGTCAATCAACATAATACATCATATCAATAAGAGAAAAAAATAAAAACCATATGATCCTATCAATAGACGCAGAGAAAGCATTTGACAAGATCCAGCACCCGTTCATGATTAAAACCCTCCAGAAAATGGGAATTGAAGGGACTTTCCTCCAAGATAGTTACAGCCATCTACCAAAAGCCCACAGCGGAGCATCATTCTCAATGGGGAAAAGTTGAAAGCCTTCCCCTGAGATCAGGGACAAGACAAGGTTGCCCACTCTCACCTCTTTTATTCAATATAGTACTGGAAGTACTTGCCATAGCAATCAGAGAAGAAAAGGACATCAAGGGCATCCAGATAGGCAAGGAAGAAGTCAAGCTATCATTATTTGCAGATGACATGATATTATACCTAAAGAACCCTAAACTCTCTACCAAAAAACTCCTAGAAACAATAGATGCATATAGTAGAGTGGCAGGATACAAAATCAACACGCAAAAAGTCGGTGGCTTTCCTATATACAAATAACGAAAGAGAAGAAAGGGATATTAAGGAAACTATTCCATTCACAATTGTGCCACAGAAAATCAAATACCTAGGAATCAACTTACCCAAGTGTGTAAAGGACCTGTACAAAGAAAACTACAAGACACTGCTCCAAGAGATAAAAGAGGACACAAGGAAATGGAAACACATTCCCTGCTCATGGATGGGGAGAATCAACATTGTCAAAATGGTAATACTCCCTAGAGCTCTATACAGATTCAATGCAGTCCCTATGAGGATACCCATGACATTCTTCAAAGAAATTGACCAAACAATCCTGAAATTTGTATGGAACGATAAACCCCAAGGATAGCTAAAGCAATCCTGGGAAAAAGAAGATGGGAGGCATCACCTTACCCAACTTCAAACTGTACTACAAGGCAGTAGTAATTAAAACAGCATGGTATTGGAATAAAAACAGACCCATGGACCTATGGAATAGAATTGAGTATCCTGACACCCAACCTCAAACACATGATCATTTAATCTTTGATAAAGGTGCAACAAGTCTAAAATGGAGTAAGGAAAGCCTCTTCAATAAGTGGTGTTGGGAAAACTGGGCAGCGACATGTAAAAAAATGAATTTGGACCTGTGTCTAACACCATGCACAAAAAATCAGATCAAAGTGGATTAAAGATCTCAATATCAGACTTGAATCCATAAAGTACATTGAAGAAAATATAGGAAAAACCCTCCATGACATTGAAGCTAAAGGCATCTTCAAAGATGAAACATCTCTAACAAAGCAACTAGAAGAAAAGATAAATATATGGGACTACATGAAACTAAAAAGCTTCTGCACCTCAAAAGAAACAGTGACTAAGATACAAAAGCAGTCCACAGAATGGGAAAGAATATTCACCCAATACTCATCTGATAAGGGGTTAATATCCAGGATATATCAGGCACTGGTAGAACTTTACAAGAAGAAAACAAACAACCCCATCAAAAAATGGGGAGAAGAAATGAACAGAAACTTCAGCAAGGAAGAAATTCGAATGGCCAAAAAACATATGAAAAAAATGCTCATCATCACTAATCATCAGAGAGATGCAAATCAAAACAACAATGAGATA
>JAJIBD010010247.1:0-12854 GCA_021461705.1 Cryptotis parvus | reverse complement strand
AAAAAAAAAAATGGGGAGAAGAAATGAACAGAAACTTTTTCAAAGAAGAAATACAAATGGCCAAAAGACACATAATACTCTACATCACTAATCATCAGGGAGATGCAAATCAAAACAATGAGATATCATCTTACACCACAGAGAGTGGCACACATCCAAAAGAACTAAAACAAGAGAAAGGGAAAGAAATAAAGAGCCTGCCATGGAGGTGGGCTGGAGGAGGGAGAGGGAACTGGGGACATTGGTGGTGGGAGATGGACACTGGTGGAGGGATGGATGCTGGAACGCTGTTTGACCAAAACCCAAATATGAACATCTTTGTAATTGTGTATTTCACGGTGGCATAATAAAATACTTATAAAAAATATAAAAAAACACTGTTCTACCATGTCAGTATAACTGCCAATCATAACCATACATAAGACAGGTGCCAATCTGAAGGTATAAAAACGTTGAATGCTGGCACTGCTACAAGTAGTAAACTGTAGACACTAAGTCTATTTTACTTTTAAGTAAAACTTTGGACTTTCAGAAAAAGACACCAGATCAGAACTTCAAAAGGAAAAATTTTTTTTCACAGAATGAAAAATTATTTTTTTTCCTTTCTACTGATGTCACTTAATTGGAGAAATATCATGCAGCCAAGAGTTTGTAAACATGAAAAATTTCTATTTTTAAATGGCCTAAAGCAACTACTAGAGATTGATGAGCTATTTTTAGCATATATAACATGAGTTTAAAAAGTAAACTCATTACTTTTCTCAAAGGTCAATTTAACAAACTTTTTCTATGACAAGGTTTGCTTTTGTAAATTCAGATCAAATTATATCTCCTGAAAGGTTAAGTACATATGAAACACATGCTGAGACACTGGGAGTCGGTTGTTAAATCTGGTTTCAGAATAGCAGCATAAAGAATTCCTTTTGATTTTTTTTTTTTTTTTGTAACCACATACCCTTTACTGATTAACATGATGCATATTTCTTTAGTCATTTAATATTTATTGAAAGGCAGTCACCCATGGCCTGACAGCACATTCAGGTACAAAAAAAATCATTTCTCATTCCAAATCAAAGTGTCAAAACACTTTGAAAAAGGACACCGGAGTGGTCAAAATGAGGTAAGCAAAACATAACATTACGGTGATCTTTTAACTTTTTGACATGCCTTGGAAGGTTACTTCTTTAGGAAGCTATATTAAACTGACACCTGTAATACTACTGGTGTATATTCTTCATTCCAAGGTCTTTCCTCTATTAATACCTTCTGTGTATACATATATATTATTGAGGTCAAACATCTGAGTTTAGCCCAGTGTTTCTCAACCTTTTAACCATGGTCCTTTTCTCATCATTTTTCCCTGTGGCCTCTTTGTCCCACCAATTGGCTCCCTGGTCTGGTGTCATAGCCAACCCACTTTCAAGATTTTCACCTGTGGCCCCCTTGAAATATCCTAGGGACCCACCAGGGGCCTTATGGCCACCAGTTGAGAAACACTGATTTAGTCTTTACATTACTAAACTCAAAATCACTCACATTTTTTAACTTGTTTTGTCAGGTCAAAGAGAATTTAAGCAAGCAGCAAGAAAATACTGTTTGGGCTAAAAAGATCTACACACCAGAATGTCATTTATAAGCAGCATACATCTAATTTTGTAATTTTAGTAGTACTGATCATGAGGAAGACTATAAACAATGGCCAACAAAGAGCTAGCACAGTTACTGACTGATGCAAGTCTAGTTTGGGGAGTTCCGTGTGGAAACCCTCCTCTGACTTCTTCAAGACATACAAA
Organism: Cryptotis parvus; assembly: GCA_021461705.1. Taxonomy (NCBI): domain Eukaryota; kingdom Metazoa; phylum Chordata; class Mammalia; order Eulipotyphla; family Soricidae; genus Cryptotis; species Cryptotis parvus. Next base: position 11,061 of record JAJIBD010010247.1, on the reverse strand, counting down.
TACTTTGGACAAACAAGATCTAAAGGCTGTGACTCTGGGGGCAAACCCCTGTAGATTTTTACTTTATCACAAGTGCTACATTGACAATTATCCAATTCAAAGAGCAGTTGGACAACTCAATGAGAAAAGTGAAAGCCCTTAGCCAGGAATCTGGCACATAACAGACACGAGACTATTAGGAGCCAGAAACAGTACAGCAGTCTTTTCTTGCATGTGACCGATCCTTATTCAATCCCCAGTAATACATATAGTCCCCTAAAAATTGCCCTTAAGAAAAAAAAAAAGTTTCTGCTTATCCTATATAAAAAAAAGGCTGGGAATTAATTTACCCTTAATTTTTTGTTTTTGGGGATAATACCCAGTGGTGCTCAATCACATCTGGCAGTGCTCTGGGGTCCAAGTGGTGCCAGCATGCAAAATGGCGTTGGTTGTGTGTAAGGTGAGCACCTTAACTCTTGGCTCTGTCTCTCTGACCACTCAACCCTTTCTAACCCAATCTTCAAATGTATTTACTATCCAATAGCTATTTGGTATTTAAAATTTATTAACACCCATTTTTCTGATAGCTGTTATTACTGATATTCACTATAATGCTTTCCCCCCATTAGAACAGACTACTGGTGGCACACCTACCCTTGTTACCTTTTTAAAAAAATAACTTCTGATGACAGAAATATGTAGTCCAACTATGTCCCAACTCAGCAGTCAATCCACTCACCAGAGGAATAGCTAATTTCAGATGCAAAATATTTGAATCAAAGTTTCCGTTAAAGGTATGCCTATCTACAAATAAATTTTGAAATGTAGGAGGTAGTATATTTTTATATATATGTATATATATATACACACACACACATATATATATACACACACACAATCAATGTCCTTTCCTAAAAGTGGACCCCTTTTTTGTACTTAGATATCACAATTTTTAGTACACACACAAATGTATACACACTCCCAATATAGCCCAAGCCCTAAAATAGCTGCAACGAATGACTTACCTATTGATATAAATATCCAAACTAATCAACACAGAGGAAGAAAATTCTTCTATTCAAGAAAAACTCATGATGCAATCCCCAAGTTGGGGATTAAATATGAAATATTTAGCAGTAGAGAACCAATTCAAAGTTGCCTTATGAGTGGCCGTGTAAAAACAGTTGGTTTTTAAAATACACTATATATTTTCTTAGGGCAAAATCAGCAACAATCTGGAACAATTCAGATTTATTACAGGATAACTGTCAATGTTTATATCTGTGACAATAATGATGAAAACCACCCAAAAAGTCAACCAACTATCTAGCATATGGAAGAAATAATCCTAGAGCAATAGTTTCCAAAGACAGTACTGACAAGTTTAAAAGGGTCCTAATTACTTTGTGGCAGGAACATGAAGTGTTCTATGAACCCTGTCTCCTAATTCTCACTTTTCTATCATTTTTACCTTTCCTGGTATAGTTCTCAAACTAACCAAATCTACCTGCTGGTATTTAAGAAAGAAGGTGCCTTTACACTGCAAATGCTCTGAATATATACTTTCAGAGTATGTATTTTCCCCATCAAAGTTCTCACTACTTTTTAAAGTTTGTGGGGCGGGGAGAAGGAAAATCAAGTAATTCACCTCCCATCGTATATGAAAGTGCAGAACATTGTCTTGTACTGAGTATCTCAGTGATACTCAATTTTATGTAAATTAAGTCTGCCAGGGAACTAAAAAATAGGACTTACACTTACCTTCTAAAAATATCACTTTTATTACCAAAAAGGCTACTTTAACAGTTCCAACAATTATGCTAGGGCTTCTAGCCAATTCCAATTTTGATATTAGAAAAACACTTATTACAATAAAAACTTAGCTTGGCTCTCATGGCTCATAGATTTCTAAGACAGAGTCAAGATAAATTCCTCTGCTTTTAGACAAAGTAGACCACATTATTTAAAAAGGACTTTGTTTTAATCACTTTCCTGATACACCTACAATCACTAGCAAAAATTCCCAATGTACACTATTCTTACTAACTTGGGCAAGCAAATTTTGTGTGCTTTTTCCATTAAATTGGCTTATCAAAATAAACTAAAAAAAAAAGAATGTAACCATCCAATAGAAGGTGTATACTTTAAATGGTCCATACAAATGACATGGATTACCAGTAATTTACAATTAGGGAAAAAAAAAAACTTAGCTGATCCACCCCCCAAAAAAAAAAAAAAGGCTAAACCAAGACATTTTACTATGAATCAGTGCTTCTAATTACCCTTCGGGGAAGAAATTATTTTAATGTGATGTAAAGGCAACATTGAAAGTTTTTGTTTAAATTAACCACCTAATTTCTCCCTATAATTACAAAGAATCAGTCTTTTACAGGTCAAGTGCAGTAAACTAAAATGTTCATTCAGCACAAAGAAGCACTAGAAAAGTAACAGTTATAGATGGGAGTTGACTAGTTTTGTAGTGGCTGCTCCATCAATAGAGACATCAGACAGGATCCATCCAGAGCACAAACACAACTAGACTAGATGCGAAGAATGCTTCACACTTGGCTGATAATGTCCTTTGTCTTTGTATCTCTCTACTGTGAAGTGGATTTCTAAAAGTTTAAATCAGGTCACATAGGTTGGCTGCTTAAGTAACAACATGATGAGGTATGAAAGCTCTGAGTATCCCTAACATTCAGCAGGATTTATCAGAGATGTATAATAGCTTGACAGGGAGAACTTCCAAATAGTTACACTTTGGGGTTATAATGAATTCTAGAAGATGAAAAGATTAAAGAGGCTTAAAAGGGTATTCTCTGAAACAGAGATGAACAATTTTTTTCCTTCAGAATTCATTTTTGAACAGCATATCAACAAAAAAAAATCTTCTTTGATAATAGTGTTCCAGCTTTGAGTCAAGATGGCCAACTAGCACCAAGAAGTCATATTGAACTCAGTTGCAGTTCTCTTGGCAAATAAGCTTATATTTTCATTCCAGTCCAAGCACAAATGAAGATCACTGAAGACAGTACTGGAAGCGCCATTTGCAGTATAGGTTGCAATAATTACATGAGCTAAAAGGTAGAAACTTTATTTGGGTGGGGAGGGGGAACCTGACTGGGCAGTACTAGCAGGAGACGAAATGAATAGGAAATAATGAGGTTATAAAAAAAAAAAAAAAGATCACTGCCCTTATTTGAATTAAATGGGTCATATCAAGTAGGTTATGATAAAGATGCTACATTAAAGGGATGATATATGCAGCATGAATAAGAATCAAGCTGCACCCGGCTAAGCAATAGTTTCCAAAGTAGCCTTTTAAAAGTATGTGTTATCTGCCCGTCCCAGAGGGTTGAAAGCACCTAAAATGAACTTCAATTTAATGAGGACCTTGATCAGGACCACAAAGCCTGAAACATTTCTTTGTGCAGAAGTGCAGAAACACAGCCTATAGTCACATTGGTTGAGTTTAGGAAACTGGAGGGTATAATTTCCTGATTTGGTCATGTTTTTGTTTTTAAATATCAGGATATGGTTTCAGTTGCTAAGAATTCTATTCTTTGTAACAATATAATAATTGAACCACTTCCAAATCCTAAGACACATAAGACCAAAGAGAAGCAAAATAGCCATACAATAAATATGTGCCCCTCACTTTTCTGCTCTAGGGAATCATCATACCAGAATCACATTTAAGAGTCAAAGTGTTAATTTTTCAGCATTCCTGACAACTAGAAAGCACATTCACTGAAGGCTGAAGGTGAGGGAGTGGATGGTTTAACTTTAATATCTGTGAAGAATGGCGCCAATAGAGGAAAAGAAACCATCCAATCTCAGTAAGGATTAATGCAAATTTGGCTAGAAAAGACCACCAGGTAATCCAAGGTTAACTGTGGAAGAACCCATGAAAAGTACTCTTGAGTATACATAACAGTTGTCTAAACATCTCTTGTTGCAAGTAGTTGTGTGAAATTCAAGATAAAGGTTAGGTCTCATCTTAAATGTCAGTATTTTTTCCACATTAAAGGGAATGAGGAGTCGCCTTCTTTCCCTCTCCACAAAAAAATGGGAGCCACATTAACGTGTATATTCCCATGACTCATGTAAGTGTGAATCTCCAAAACCTAGGGATTCCATAGGAGAATGGGCTGTTCTGGTTACCCTTTTTATTAGATGGATATTCCATCACAGAGAGCCAGAGGTTTTCCAGATGTGTGTAAGAGAGCAGGTGCGCAAGGCAAGCAAATGAGCGCAAACAGTATTATGGAAAACATTTGAGAAGTTAGCTCCATGAGACTGTGGACTCCACAAGAGGACTTGACTGGGAAGCCTGGTTTGACACAGGATGTGAAAGCAGGATAGTGCTTCAAAGCTGGAAACCTTCCATAGGAGCCTCACACTGCTGGAAGATGTACTGTTGCTGACTCAGGTCAACCTGCGGTGTGATGCTGCTGTCCTCATCCTCCGTCCCAAAGTAATGCTCAATAAGATCAAAGGCCTTCTGGTAGATTTCCTGGTTTTCATGACTCTGAAGGAACTCAATTTTATCTAAACCTAGATGAAGATAAAGGAAAATCTATTGTTTATCTGTCTGAAATTGCAGTAAAATTGGATTTTGCCAAGCCTTTCTTTCCTTAATGGAAAACAAAGTTTTATCTTCTACTTTTCCCTTTCATTATGTATTTTGTAATAACATAGAAAGTATTACTAGGATTACAATACAGTGCTTGTCATACTACAAAGTGACATTTTAAACACAATTGCAAGCAATTCCCAGTCCACAGAAGGAGCAAACTCCTTAAGTAGCCACATCATTGCCTTGTATTGAAACTATTCCTACTGGAATATATCTATGAACTCATTCATTTCTGGCTCTATTTCTACCTACCTGAGCTGCAATATCATTTCAACAAATGTGACTATCAAACCATCCAGAATCTATTTCAATGGCAAAAAACTGTAATCATGATGGAAACAACTAGAAAGCAAATTCTTGGGCGAAGTGATAGTAAAGCAGGTAGGGCATTTTACCTTGCATGCGACAGACCCGAGTTTGATCCATGGCATCCCATGTGGCCCCCAGCACTGCCAGGTGTAATTCCTGAGTGCAGAGCCAGGAATAACTCCTGAGCATCACCAGGTGTCTTAAGTATACATCAGCAAACCAATGACTACACATACATTTAAAAAATTTAGATAAAAAAGAAAAGGAAACCAAATGGTAGATGAGTATGCCTCTTTGAGCTATTAGACTAATTTTAGGGACAGAAATAAAATGGAGGATGCAATTCAAAATGAGAACTCTAAATCTTCTGGAGAGTGTGAGTGTGGCAGGGGCCCTACAAGAGATTCTCAGCAAACCAGACTGCAATTCAATGAAAAAGCCAAGAATGCCATGCTATTTTGATCCTGCAGTACCAGGAATTACCCAGGCCATCTGGGTGTTAGGGGGCCCTCCAGAGCCATACCCGACAATGCTTAGGATACTATGTGATGCCAGAAATCAAAGTGAGTTGGGTACATGTCTACCTGTACCACTGAATTACTTCCCCACTGTACAATCTCTAGGCCCTGAGAACTCTAAATCTTTTGAAAGAAGTCAGGCACTGTCTACAGTAGAAACAGATGTTCTTGGGGACTCAAATCAACTATTAATATAAGGGAACCCCCACAAGTACTGAGAAAACTGGACTGTCTTAAGGGTCCAGTGTAAAAATTGCTAAACTGAGTAATAATCCCTTCACATTACCAATACTATGCACTACACTATGAATCACAACAGTGTTTTCATGTCAGCTTTGATGACAAATATGAGCCGCCAAAACAAAGGAAGAAGTAAATGAAATAATTCCAGAATATCTGTCAAACACTGTTTTACCGTAAGCTTCTTCAATCAAAGCACAGTAAGGGTTGATGCCGGTGCCATTTCTTTTGGCTTCTTGTTCTCCAAGCCTCAGAATATTTTCTAAGCCATTGAGGGCAACTTGTACGATCTTAGAGTCCATGACTGTGAGTAAATCACAGAGTGGCTTGATACAACCCAGCTCTACGAGGTACCTAAAAACAAAGGAAAATATAGTGAGACAAAGCTCTTAAATTTACCAAAATTAAAAAATTGGTGAGGGGCCAGAGTGACAGTCCAGCGGGTAGGGCGTTTGCCTTGCCGCCAGCTGGCTCAAGCCGGCCCAGGTTCGATCCCTGGCATCCCATATGCTCCCCTGAGCACCGCCAGGAGTGATTCCTGAGTGCAAAGCCAGGAGTAACCCCTGAGCATTGCTGGGTGTGACCCAAAAAAGCAAGTAAGTAAGTAAATAAATAAATAAATAAATAAATAAATAAATAAATGAATGAATAAATAAATGAATAAATAAGTAAATAAATAAATAAATTGGTGGGTCAGACTCTAGTGTACTGAACTGAAATTAGTACCCTTATCACACACAAATAAAATCAAGTGTTTAGCACTGCCCCTTTTCCTTTTACCCCTCCACTTTACTGGACTCCAAGAAATTACAATACACTCTGTCTCTGAACATGGGTAAGTTCTCAACAAGTACACCTTTAGACTGATCAATTTCATCTTTGTTTCTATAGATAAGCAAACTTCTGAAACAAGACACACTTGGAGCTAAAGCCAGAACAGATCTAAGAGGTCAATTCTATTTTGTACTCAGGAACTCCTAAAACTTGAAACAAGGGCCAGAGCAATAGTACAAGTACTGAGGGCATTTGCCTTGCTTGCGGCTGACCTGGTTCTATCCCAGGCATTCCATATGGTCATGGTCCCCCTGAGAACTGCCAGTTATAATTCCTGAAATTCCTGAGTGCAAAGCCAGCCACCCTGAGCATCGGTGAGTGCCCCAAAAAGAAAAAAAGAAAGAAAGAAAACTAGACAATTTGAAAAACAGGCAAAAAGATAGGATCAATACAAACCAGATACACTGCTGGCACATGAGGATATGAAAAGATGCCATCAAGAGATCATGGAACGGGGTCAGAGGGCTAGTCCAGCAGGTAGCACGTTTGCCTTGCATGCGGCTGACCTGGGTTTGATCCCCGCATCCCATATGGTACCTAAGCACCGCCAGGAGTAATTCCTGAGTGCAGAGCCAGGAATAACCCCTGAGTATTGCTGCGTGTGACCCAAAAAAGCAAGAGAGAGAGAGAGAGAGAGAGAGAGAGAGAGAGAGAGAAATCATGTGACTTACTGAAATCTAAAACTAAGAATAAAAATGCTGTTAAGGTTGCAGAGGAGGGCAGTCAAAGAGATGGTACAGGGGGAAGGCCTAGATTTGATCCCAAGCACCCCATATGGTCCCGAATACACCAGGAGTACACCCTTAAGCAAAGAGCTAGGAGTGAGATCTGAGCACCTCCAGGTGTGGCTCCCCAAACAAATAAAAAGGATGCAAAGCAATAGAAACTCATTTTTTGCTTGTGAGAACTGTGTAAGTGGAAAACTCTGAAAGACAACTTGGCAGCTTTAAACATATATGCATCCCATCTTCATTTTAGCCACTATACTTTACAAATTTATATTAAGTTTTATGCACAGAACATTACAACACCAGTGCCTGTTTCCACCACTGTCTCAAGGTCCCATGTCCCCATATTTCCATTTCTGCTCCACTCCCTATTTCTCACTACCTTGGTAAGTTGTTTTTTTTTTTTTTTTTTGGTCTTTTTGGGCCACTCCCAGCAATACTCAGGGGTTACTCCTGACTCTACACTGAGGAATTACTCCTGGTTGTGCTCTGGGGACCATATGGGAAGCCGGGATTGAACCGGGGTTGGCTGCTTGAAAGGTAAATGCCCTACAGGCTGTGATATCACCCCGCCCCTGCCTTGGTAAGTTCTGTTAGATAGACCAGTCCTTAGATTTTTAACAGATTTTTTTTTTTTTTTGCTTTTTTGGGTCACACCCAGTGATGATCAGAGGTTACTCCTGGCTCTGCACTCAGGAATAACTCCTGGCGATGCTCGGGAACCATATGGGATGCCAAGGATCGGAACCCAGGCCGGCACAGGCCAGCCGCATGCAAGGCAAACGTCCCACCTGCTGGGCTATCGCCCGCCCCGATTTTAACAGATTTTAAGAAATATTTCCATACAATCTCACAAACTCCTAGACATTTATCTAAATGAAATTAAAAGTTATGTTCACATACAGAATTGTACATATTTGGTTTTATTTTTAAGTACCCCAATACTGGAAGCAAAAAAGGGTTCATCAACAGTGAATGGAGATCTGCAGTGTATCAAAACAAGGGATTCTTTCTCAGTGATGAAAGGAAACAAGCCAGTAAATCATGAAGGAACCCTAAGTTCTATATTGTTGCTAAGTGAAAGAAGGCAGTTTAAACTCCATGCTATATTACTGAAAAGACAACACTTTTATAAAAACAATGAAAGAGAAGAGCAACACCAGGAATTTAAAAGGCTTTAGTTAAAAATATACCAATATTGGTTTATTAATTATAACATATGACCACACTAAAGTAAGATATTACTAACCACTGCTATGGAGGGAAGTATAAAAAAAAATCTGCTCTATGATCTATTTTCTATAAGAAAAAAATGTCTTATACACACACACACACACATACATATATAGATCACTAGATCACTAGACACCCCACTGTTCATCAATTTGCTCGAGCGGGCACCAATAATATTTCCATTTGACCCTATCACATGCTAGTGTAGCCCAATGGCATCTACTTGCTTCAGGGATTCAAAGAGCCTCAAACCGTTCGTTCAGGGTCTTGACGAAGAAGTCTGACCATCTTGTAGGTGGGCGGCCACGTGATCTTTTGGCGTCCCCATGGGATCCAGTCGGTAACGGCTCTGATCCAGAGGTTGTCTCCAAATCGCATTACATGTCCAGCCCATCTGATTTTCGATGCCTTGGCAAACGAGACAGCGTCCCTGACTGGAACAGTGACGGAGGTCAGAACTCCGGATTCCTTCTCTCACTTGAGTCAGGCGTGATATTCCAAGCATAGCTCTTTCGATTCCTCTTTGGGAGACCCGAATAGCGTTCTCATCCTGCTTTTTGAAGGGCCCAAGTCTCTAAGGCATATGTTAATGCAGGGAGAATGGTGGAGTCAAAGAGATATGCCCAGAGCCGGAGGTTCTTTTGTCCTTTCAGCTATTTCTTCGATGTTTCTGAAGGCATTCCATGCCGCTCTCTTCCTCCTGCACAGCTCAGGTTTTAGGTCGTTCATCATGTTGACTTCTCGACCTAGGTACACATAACTGCTGTATTCAGAGATTTTGTTCCATTTAGAGTGAATGGGGCCTCTGGAACTAGTTCATTTTTCATGAACATAGTTTTTTTTCAGATTCAGCTGTAGACCTATCTTTCCGTATTCTCGGTCAAAGTCAGTCAGCATTTGTGCCACTTGGCTAATGTTTGGTGTTATTAGAATAACGTCATCAGCGAAGCGGAGGTTGTATAGTTGCCAAACATCTATCTTCACTCCCATTCCTTCCCATTCTAATTGTCACATCATGTTCTTGAGGGTGGCGCTGAAGAGTTTCTGTGAAATGGTATCACCCTGCAGAACCCCTCTTTTGACATCAACGATCACTTCTTTGTGGAATGGTGAGATCCTGGTGGTGAATCCGTAATACAGCTCACGAAGGATCTTGATGTATTGGGTTTGAACGCCCTGTTTGGCTAGGGCTTCGATGACTGCTTCATTCTCCACAGAATCAGAGGCTTTCCTTAAATCAATGAACGTGAGACAAAGTGGCATCTTGAATTCCCTACAAACTTCAATGAGCTTTGTTACCATTTGGATATGGTCCATTGTGCTGAATCTTTTTTGGAAGCCAGCTTGCTCGCATGGTTGTCCTTCATCTAGTGTTCTGCCAATCCTGTTCAGGATGACTCAAGTAAACAGTTTATAGGTGAAGGACAACAGGCAGATGGGGTGATAGTTGCCAATGTTGTGAATGTCTCCCTTTTTGAACAGAAGAACTGTCTTGCTGGTTTTCCATTGGGAGGGTACCTTGCATTCAGACAGGTAGCATGTGAAGAGCGGGAGCCAATGTATTGATGAGTACCGATGGCAGATTCTTCAGCTATTTGAGTCTGACTTTGTCTGGGCCTGGTGTTGTTCCCTTCTTTACTGACAAAATGGCATGTGGGATTTCAGAAGGGAGAACGTTGGAAACAACATATCCATCCTGCGGAATTTGGTATATAGGCAGGTGGACGGGGCTATCAAAGAGATCTGAGAAGAAGTCATGGATAATCTCCACTGCCTTTCTGGAAGATGTGATAGATCCATCAGGATGTCGGAGGGCAGTCATCTTGGTCTTATAGTTGGTGAAGGACAGGCGGGCTTTGCGAATGCTTTTCCCAGCTTCTGCTGCATCTTCCAGTATTTCTGTTCTTCTCTCTTTAAGGTCTTCCTTTATCGCTTCTCTGCACTGCTTTGCGAGCTTGGATGTTAGCATTTGGTCGCCTGAGGTTCGCGCCTTGTCACGTTGACAAATGAGCTCAAGAGTTTTTGAAGACAGGCGTCCTTTTCTGGTTTTCTCTCTTTCAGCATTTTTTCGAACAATCATGGAGGTGCTGAACCAGTCGGTTGTATTCTTCATCGATGTTGTCAATGATAGTATCTTCCTATGTTGCTGCAATGGTGCCAAAGAGTTCCCAATTGGTGGTTGTTCTGGGTGTTCTCTTCTTAACTTTGCAGCCTTTTCTCCCCGTTGTGTGAAGTAGAATTTTGCATGAAGGAGACGGTGGTCTGATTCTGTTTGGAATTTGGGGGACGACAGCTGACATCGGTCAGGAAAAACCTTCGATTGAAGATGATGTGGTCAATTTCATTGTGGAACTGTCCACCAAAAGATTTTAATGTCCAACGTTTTGATTCAGCCTTCTGGAACTGTGAGTTCCCATGAATGGCTTGGTGGACATGATGAACTCAGAGATTCTCTCACCCTGTACATTCCATTCTAGGCCATGGGTCCCGATGTGTAGTTCTTCTGCCGATCTTCTCGGTCCTATCCTGGCATTAAAATCACTGACTACGATCTTGTAGGGTGTGATCTTTTTATATATAC
>JAJIBD010010246.1:0-32501 GCA_021461705.1 Cryptotis parvus | reverse complement strand
TGTGATTAGTAATGTGGGTAGAGTCATTTCTTTTTTAAAACAAAATCATTACTTAGTCAGAATTTTCTCATTTCTACCCAGATCAAGTGACTCTTTTGGGGGGAAGTGGTTGGGGTCAGGGCCACACACCGCTGCTGCTTCACCAGGGCTACCCCAGGCTTTAGGCTCAGGGGTGCTCCTGGCAGTCTCATGGTGCTGAGGATCAAACTGGGGTTGGCGCATACAGAGGCAAGTCCCCTACCTGCTGTACTCCATCTCTCCTGCCTCATGCCCTCTTAGTTTTTGCTCTGTTTTGATTTTATTTGGGGCCACACAATGACTACTCCCAGCTTTGAGCTGGAGGGTTGCTCTAAGGGTCAGGGATTGTTAATCTGAGCCTTGCTGAACCATCTTTTCAGGTGACCAAGTAACTTTTTTTAAACCAAATGAAATCATCAAAGATATATAAAATTTATTCTCAAAATAGTTTGAAAAGTAAGTCACTATGGAAAACCATCATTGACAGTATCATTGACCACAGGGTCCAAAGTAAAATTTAAATTAGAAAAAAAAGTCACTGAGTATGAAGGGACCAAGTACTGTGTGGCCAGAGTGTGCTCCGTGCCACTTGTCACTTGTGTCACTTGTGTTACCGTTGTTGATCGATTTTATGGAGCGGGCACCAGTATGTTTCTATTCATTCGAAATGAGGTCCATTATTGTTACTGTTTTTTGGCATATCAAATACACCACAGGTAGCTTGTCAGGATCTGCCATGGCTCTGGGGTCACCCTAGGGGGCCAGTGAGTCTCTATTCAGACCATCCACCATTCAGGGCCCACGGGGGTGAGCTTTGGAGGTGTGGACAAGCCTATCTCCTGTCAATGCAGCCCGGCACTGCAACCACACCTGCAACACCTTGAAGGGTACTGTGCTCCGTGCCACCAGCCAGATTCTGCCATACCACATAGTGATGCAGAGGCTGGAGCTTGGAGCCCATATGGAAACCCCAAGTTCTGTCTGGGTGAGGGTCCAGAGGTCTGACTTAGAACTCAAAGGATGTCTTATTTTGTTGTCATTATTATGGGGGGGCTGTCTTGTTGTGGGGCCAGGAATCACCAGGGTCACACCCTGGTGCTGGGGTATGTGTGTCAGGCAGAGCAGGAACACCTAGAGTGCTACCCTTGGACCCACCTTGACCCTCCAAGGACATTTTCACGAATGAGGCCACAGAAGCTACCATGGACCCCAGACAATGTTGGGTGCCCGGATGTGGGAATGAGCAGTCGTCTGTGACCTTCCTACTTTTGTAGGATTCTTTCTATGCTAAATGGTAGTAAATGACTTCAGTAGGCCATGAAGCCATGAAGGAAGATAGTATTTGCTGCCCAGGGCCCAAGGACATGTGGGGCGAGAGAAGAGGGCCCCAGGCGTGCTGGGGTAAGGTCAGGGGGAGCATCTGCTCTGAGCAGATGATGTAGAGAGGAGGCATGGGGGGGGACAGCATCTCAGGTGGATGCCAGGGATAGCCGGAACCTGAGTCACTGAGGATTAGCTGCCCCCACTGTCCTGGGGCAGGAGAGGAAAGTGGGAGAGAAGTCAGCAGCATGGGGGGCGGGCGGGAACACACGGATGTGACTGTGTCATAGCTCATTATTCCCTTGGTGTAAGACACTGGGCAATTCAGGACTTAGCAATCTGCAAAGCACAGAAGGAAGAGTCTCGTGTTTCAGGTGACCTTCTTCTTTCCGTGCTAATACTCAGGAAAAGCTGGCTCCTAGGGAGCAGGTAGTTACTTCCCCACTGCCTTCAGCCCTTAGAGCCCCTGCCACCCTTCCATCACTCGTGTCTTCCCATCCTGCTTTATTTGCTTCCTTGTTCTACAATCTGCCGCATACATCCTGTATTTGCTTATTTAGAGTGACCATCTCCCAGTGCCACCAGACCCAGGCCCCCACCTCTTCTCAGCCCTACTCCCCAGAATGGCCTGCCCTGGGAAATGCTCACATAAGCCCAGGAACAAACAGAGGGACAGTGGGTGCTTGCACGTGTGTCCTCGTGGACTCCTCCCATGGGGATTTGGTCCTATGTCTGTGAGCCTTTGGGCTTCTGCTAACCCCCTTCACCCGCCTCCCATACAAAAGGGAATCATCTAACACCCAACTTCCCCCCAATCCTCAGTATCGAAAACAATTGAATCTGATTGTTTGAGAGACTCTGCTTCTTTCTTGACCACTCCCTTGCTCCCATCATGTAAAATTTCCTCCTCCTCGCCCCCCAATGGCTCTTCCCACTATTGTCTAAAATACCCAGGATTCAGGTTAGAAACTCCGGACAGTGTGAGCTCATATCCAGGCTTGGGGTCTTTACTAACTAGAGAGCTGGATCTTCCTCCCCTGAAGCCGGAGTTGCAGGTCACTATGCACTTTCCTGAACCCCGAGAGGCTGCCTTTCCTCGCGTGCACTTCTGAGCAGAGGGTGGGAGGGTTTTCTGGGTAAAGAAGGGAGGTTGAGGGGCCGGAGCCATAGCCCAGCGGGTAGGGCATTTGCCTTGCACGCTTGGCTGGCCTGCCGGCCTGGTTCGATCCCAGCGTCCCATAGGGTCCCCGAGCACCTCCAGGAGTAATTCCTGAGTGCAGAGCCAGGAGTAACCCCTGAGCATCTCGGGTGTGACCCAAAAAGCAAAAAAAAAAAAAAAGAGGAGGTTGAAAGGGTTTATTGGGGAGAGCTCCTGAGCTTGTAGGTGGGCCTTCGTGATGAGCTGGGCAAGTGCTTGGGCCCATTTGAGGAGTGTCTCCTTATTTTGAGAGAGAGCTGCAGGCAGCTTTGGAGCTCAGGCAGTCGACTGCCACGCAGAAATGCGTCGTATACCTGCACATGGCAGGTGGCATTCAGGGACAAGGGAGTGAATGCCAGCACCCAAGCTTAGGCTTTTCTCCTCACCACCTAGGGCGAGGCTCCCCTTGCTAGGGCTTCTGTCCCGCCTGCAGTTATCCCGTCTGCAGGCCGCTGATTGCTGGTCTAAGAAAGTAAGCAGGACTCCGTTTAGTCCCTGCCACTCTGAAATAACAGGCTATCTTATTTTTGGTTTGGGGACCATACCTGGCAGTACAGAGGGCTTACTCCTGGCTCTGTTCTCAGGGTCACTCAGAGGATTCTATGCAGTGGTGCTGAGGATTGAACTCAGGTCAGCCCCATGTAAAACAAGAGCCTCACCTTCTCCCATCCCCAGACCAGGTTTTTAAAAAATTTTTTACTTTTTTTTTTTTAATTTTATTACACCACTTTTTTGACATAGAATTGCAAGATGCTCATGTAGTTTTTGGTCCCAGTGTTCCAACACCCATCCCTCCACCTGAACCCATCTCCCATCACCAATGTCCCCCACCTCCCTCCCCTCACACACTTCAACTACTTGGTGGGTTCTGTATATCTTTTCTCTCCTCTCTATCTCCCTCCTTCCAACCTTTCCACACCTCGTAGAATGCAATGCATTAAAGGACATAACTGTTCCCACTAGTTTGATGGACCGTGCAGCCACAGGCGGCACACTTAGGAGCCTCATGGTTAGCGTCAGACAGTGAAAATGGCGGCTACTGTGGTGGGTGAGTCTCATTCGGCTGCTTCAGGACTCCCCAGAGGTGATGGTCCAACACCAAAACCCATCTGTCCTCCTAGGGAACCTCATGAAACCAGGTTATTTTGGATTAAAGTTCTTAGATGTGAGTGCAGATCTGGGGTGTGGAATAAGGAAGATAAAAGAAATCAGGTCTTGCTCCTGGTGTAAAGGCTGCCTTAGGTGTACTCAGGCCTATGGCCAGACATTCCACTTGTAATACTCACCCAGGAAAAGTGGAGGTGTGTATCTACAAAGAAATGATTTATAGGAATATTTCATATGGCAGCTTTTTCAGAAGAGTACAAAACTAGAAATATTCCAGAAATCTCCCAGAAGTAAAGGGTGAAGCAAATTGTGTGTGTTTGTTTTCTTTTTTGTGCTACACTCACACACCACAGGGATAACTCCTGGCTCTGGGCTCAGAAATTAGTCCTGGCTGTGTTAGGGACCATATGGAATGCTGGGGGAATCTGGGTTGGCCATGTGCAAGGCAAGTGCCCCACATCACTGTACTACCTCTCTGGCCCCAACGCATTATGCTTTCACACTGTATAATATACTCAGCAATAAAAAATTAGTGAGTCACTAATACAGGCACATTTGGCATGGATTGTGGCCACTGCTCAAAAACAAGTCCTGTCAGTTGAACATTCTGTCTGAAGTCACTCTGTGGGAGCTCCACTTTTGTTTTTTTTTATTTTATTTTATTTTATTTTATGGGTCACACCTGGCTCTGTACTCAGGAATTACTCCTGGTGGTGCTCGGGGTGGGATGCCATGGATTAAACCCGGGCGGAGCAGTGTGCAAGGCAAATGCCCTACCTGCTGTGCTATCACTCCAGCCCCTGTGTCACTCCATTTATGAAAAAGCCAAGAATAAAAAACTGAATCTCTGGTCTAGAAATTACAGTAATAGGAATAACTATTCCTGGGTATGGGAAAGGCCTGTGGGGGTGAAACAAACTGACTTTCTGGAGTAATGTCTTCCCATTGTTCATTGATTTGCTTGAGTGGGCACCAATAACATCTCCATCGCCCTGTCACAAGCAAGTGTAACCCAAGGGCATCTGCTTACTCAGGGACAGAAAGAGTCTCAAACCATACTTCAGGTCATGGAATTGGGGTCCATAATAGTTACCAGTATTTTTCTCTTTTTTTAGAGTTTATGTAATCATTTATTGGTAAGATTTATGACTGATCCCTCAGACATGATGAAGGATTTTTTTTTCTGGGTTCTACACCCGACAATGCTCAGGGGTTTCTCCTGGTTCTGCACTCAGGAATTACTCCTGGCAGTGCTCAGGGGGACCATATGGGATGCTGGGGATCAAACTCGGGCTGGCATGGGCGGCCACGTGCAAGGCAAATGCTCTACCGCTGGGCTATCGCTCTGGCCCCGATTTTCTTATATGAAGGAAATACATATAGAACTATGCAATTTCTCCTTTGTATCCTATACATGTCTTGCATTTTTGTTTTATTATTTTTCATTTATTTTTTATTAATATTTTATTATACCACTGTGATATATACAATTACAATGTTGTTGATGTTTGGAGATTTCGGTCACATAGTGTTCCAGCACCCTGCCCTCCACCAGTTCCCATTTCCCACCACCAATGTCCCCAATTCCCTCCCCTTCCCATAGCCTGCCTAAATAGGCAGGTTCTTTATCTCTTTTCTCTCTCCCTCTCTCTCTTTTCCTTCTCTTACATATTGTGGGTTGCAATACATATACTTAGAGGCCATCATGTGCATTTTTTTGCCTGTATTAAATGCTCAGTTCTAGGTTGGTCTTAGCCCTTTCGACATTTATTCGCACATGATCCCTTCTCTGTCTTACCTAACCTCTGACTCCCCACGTTTGTGGTAATTTCTACTTTTGGTAAGACCTCCTGATCCACGTTTTGCCTGACATTGGATTTTGGAATCATAGTATGTATATATGTATTTATGTCATGCAAATAAATGCAGTCATTCTATGTCTCTCTCTTTCCTTCTGACTAATTTCACTCCAACATGATCCTTTCCGTGTCATCCATTTATAGGTAAATTTCATAACTTCATTTTTCCTAACAGCTGCATAGTATTCCATTGTGTAGATGTACCACAGTTTCTTTTATCCAGTCATCAGTTCTCAGGCATACTGGTTGTTTCCAGGTTCTGGCTATTGTGAATAGTGCTGCTATGAAAATAAAAGTGTGGATGAGTGTTTCCGCTGTGTGTTTTTGGCTTCCCAGGGTATATTCCCAGGAGTGGTATGGCTGGGTCAAAAGGGAGCACAATTTCTAGTCTTTGGAGGAATGTCCATATTGTTTTCCAGAAAGGTTGTACAAGTCGGCATTTCCACCAACAATGAATAGTTAACAGTTTTTGGCATAACAAATAACTAAATAAAACACGGGTAGCTTTCAGGCTCTGCAGTGCAGGTGGTATACTCTCAGTAGAAGGCTCTCATCTAGAGCATTTACTGATGAAACTTAAAGGGAATGATCAGGTTTTTTCTTGGATGGAGCTCTGAGGAACTAGAGTCTGGGCGTTGAGAATGACTGACCACGTGATGTGTGGGTTGCTCTGGCTTCTTGCTAGGCTTACTGGAATCAGTTAGAACCTGTCTGGAACTGCATACAATGTATAAATGTGAAAGTTTCTGGGAAGGACTTTATCCTAAAATCAGCATTATCTAAGAATATTGCGGGCTGCTTTGCAGCTGTGCGTAATGGAGCTGTGGGTCTGGCGTGGGGCCTATCTTCGGTGCAGCTGGCATGGAGCCGGAGGAAAGGAAGGGCCAAAATCTCCACTCTGAGTCTGGCCAGCGTGGTCTCTCCCCGCACAAGTGAGCAAACCCTTGGAGCAATGTTGGACTCGGCCAGGGGTTGGCTGAGCCCCTTTCCAGGAGGTCAGCTCCATGGGTTGCTTCTGCTGAACTCAGGAGAATTTATCTGTATCTATTACATAACTTTGTATACATAATATTGTGTGTATGCATATAAATATAAATTCATCAGGCTGTATGCCTTTATGTAAAGCTACCTCAAAAAAGTACTTGTGAGCCACAGTGATAGCACAACAGGTAGGGCATTTGCCTTGGAGGTCGTGGGCCCAAGTTTGATTCTTGATATCCCATATGGTCCCCTGAGTACCCCCAGAAGTAATTCCTGAGTGCAGAGCCTGGAGTAACCCCTGGGCATTGCTGGTGTGACCCAAAAAAGCAAAAAAAAAAGTGTAATTAATTGATTTTTTGCAAAGAACCCTTTCTTCTCACAGACACACACACACACACACACACACCTATGGTGTGCTGAGGACTGATACCAGATAAGCTGTGTGCAAGGCAAGCACCTTACGTGCTGTACTATCTCAATGAATTCCATGAAGGTATTTTGAAGTTAATTTTTAATATGGAATAGAACATATAGCTTAAAGTTTTTTCCTTCTTTCCTTCTTCCTTTCTTCCTTTATTTCATCCTTGTTGTTTTGGATCACACTCATCTGTGCTCAGGGATCACTCCTGGAGGTTTTCAGATTACCTTATGGGATGCTGAGGATCAAATCCAGGTAGAGCACATGCAAGGCAAACACCCTACCCACTGTACTATCGCTCTGGCCCCACTTAAATGGCTTCTTGACAATTTCTCGGCTGGGATATATTTTTTTTTTTTTTTTTTTTGCTTTTTTGGGTCACACCCAAAAAAGATGCTCAGACAAAGAGCTCTGAGAATCAGGAAAAGATTCTCCTGGCTCTTTGCTCAGAAATTACTCCTGGTGGTGCTCAGGGGACCATATGGGATGCGGGGATTGAACGCCAGCCAGCATGGCTGCCGCATGCAAGGCTATCGCTCCAGCCCCCAGGGATATATTTTTCGTATGTTTGAGGACCTGAGTTTGAATTTTGGCATGACAGAGATCCTAGCTGGTGTGTCTCTGGTGGGCCCCAGTAGCCCAGGGCATGAGCAGTGCTGTATTGCTGAGCCTAAGAACTCTCCAGCATTCCTGGCTGAGTATTGCGGGAATGGCCCCTGGATCTCCCGAGTTCAGCTATAAGCAAGGCAAGCCCCTTAAAGTACTGACTGCAGGCCCTACATTAGAAAACTTTAGAAGATTCTGTTCAGTCAGTGTTTTTCTTTCTTTTTTATTTGTTTTTTTTATTTAAACACCGTGATTTACAAAGTCTTTCACAATACAGTTGTTAGAAACATTCATCGTTCAACACCAATCCTACCACCAGTGTGCACCCACCACCTACAGAGACCCTCATTTCTTAAACCACCTTCCATCCCCATAGCCGGCACTAATTAAATTGACCATTACAGCCCATATAGGGAATGGTATTGGTAAAGTCATGACTTTTTTTCTGGGTTGTTATGTGCGATCTGGCTCGTTTGTGTTCTTGCATTCACTTTCTGAATTTCTAGAACATAGTGTGATTCACCCAGTCAACCCCAGGCCCCCCACCCCTGCACCTATGGACAACACTTATTTCACATTTTCCTCAACTTCTATTTGAGCCTGTCGTAAGCATACGCTGAATAATCTATTCTATATTGCTTGTTGAAGCTAGTTTGCTAAATATGGTCGAGGAATATATTCTAAGAAGGAAGTCAGTGAAGAGTATTAAATCTAGCAATGGACCCATTGGGCCATTTTAGCCCACCGAATAAGAAATTACCCATCTGTTCCTCAGAACAGGCACACACTATGTCGTATGGCCCATAATTGAATTCTATCGGAAGTGATGGGATACCTGGCAAATCAGTATACAAAGCTTTGAGATATCACGTGCCACGGGAGAGCCGGTATCAGCGCTGCCACGTGTCTGCTTCTCTGGATCATGGCCGTCAGCGCCAAAGCAGCTCGTGAGTGCGGCCAGTGGGCTTTCCCAGGGGACAGAGGTGGGGAGGGTCTCCACTCCAGCTCCATGAAAGACTTATGAGCTGCAGCGACCCACATACCTGGGCTT
The DNA here is from genome assembly GCA_021461705.1 of Cryptotis parvus. Lineage (NCBI taxonomy): Eukaryota > Metazoa > Chordata > Mammalia > Eulipotyphla > Soricidae > Cryptotis > Cryptotis parvus. Next base: position 23,943 of record JAJIBD010010246.1, on the reverse strand, counting down.
GAAATCAGCTTCTCTCTTGGGTGGGGCTCTGACGAGTTGTGGGGATTCGCCTTGAAAATAGCTGCGATTGTGGTGCATGAAGTTTTTTTTTTTGGGGGGTCACACCCGGGCGACGCTCAGGGGTTACTCCTGACTCTGCACTCAGGAATTACTCGGCGGCGGCTCAGGGGACCATATGGGATGCGGGGGATCGAGCCCAGGTTGGCTGCATGCAAGGCAAATGCCCTACCCTCTGGACTATCGCTCCGGCCCCTCAGCCAGTGTTTTTCAACTGGTGGGAGTTTCAGAGTCTGCTGCGGAGACTGCCTGCTGCCGCCTCCTAACCCCACCCCGAATACTGTAGTGGTAAATACAGATCCACCCACTGTATGGAAATGCAGTAATTAGTTCTGATCAGTCCCTACCTGGCAAGCGTTTTCCTCAGTTATTTTCCTCTGATAACGTTGTCATATACTTTCCTGTACACACATAGTAAAGGAATTTTGTTAGAAATCTACATCTGCTATGAAAACTGCTCCTTCCTTTTTCTGCTGGACAGGACCTGCCCTGTGGTTTGAAGTAATCACACACAACAAACCTTCCAAACCTGAGCACATCACTTTGCGATTCATCAGTGGCTGGGCAGCTAGAAGCTGGGTGCCCAGGCATTTCCTGGCTGCTAAGGGGTGGGGGGCAGGGGAGCTCAGCAGAGAGGGGTCCACAGCAGAGGTGGCCCTGACTCAGATGTGGTCTGTGAGTGCCCCCTAGGCAAGGCACCGCTGGTGTATCAAACTCATCGCCCACTGCAGTTAGGTAACACAACTGGTTCTGAAGGAGTCAGGGTGGAGGATGCTGAACTCTGGTGGGATACTTAAAGATAAGACACCAAAATATGGAGCAAGAAAGTGCAGGGGTAAGGAGCTTGGTTTGGGGGCAGCTGACCCTTGTTTGATCCTGGCAATGCATAGGGTCCCCACAGAGCACCTCTAGAGAGGATTCCTGAGCAAAGAGCCAAGAGTAAGTCCTGAGCACACACCCCAAAAAAACATATTACGTTGCTACCAGGGACGGAATCCTCCATCACGATGAGGAAGAGAGGTGTTAGGTCATCTCAGGCCAGTGCGCTGAGCAGGACGCAGAACAAGCTTTTATTTTATTTCACGTATTCCTTTTGTAATGTGGTCTGATTTTAATCCTCCCTAAAGCCTTTGTCAGTTGGCTTGCCTTTCCTGCTGTGTGGGACTTTATTTGGGGCATCTCCTCCTGTCAGAAAGGGGAATTTCCTGGCAAGGAAGAGAGGTAATATGAGTAACCTGGACACAGTCAAATGCATTTTTACTTCACACAAAGCTTTTCAGCTGTCACTGAAGATGTGTGAGAAACCAGATAGAACTATAGAAAATGTGCTTTAAAAAGGAATTCACCAGCTCATGGCTTTCTGAAGCTTTTGCCATCGGATCTCCTGAGCCAGATAACGAGGGTCCATGGCTGCAGTGAGGAGGGCTTTGTAAGGCCACAGGGACAGAGCATGGGGACGTGGTCACTGCCAGGGGTGTTCCTTTCCAGACTGACCTAGAGGCATCAGGGCTCAGAGCAAAGTGTCCCTGGCTTTGTTTGCACCTCTCCTTAAAATAAAAGCGGTTCATGCCTGTCATTTGAAAACGGATAGACCGGGTCAAAGAAAACTACCAAACTGAATGAAGGTGTTGCATGTAAAGTTTGATACCTGGCCCCCAACACCAATGGAAGTGCCCCCCACCCCACCCCAAAGCACTGAGCTCAGTAAAAGTAGCCCATGAGCACTGCTGGGCATAGATCCTGCCCTGCCCACCTCCCTCCCCCCCCCACAAAAAAAGATCCTTGAAGTGTATAATTTAGAGGGAGAAACAGCACAGTGAGTAGGGCTTTAGTCTTGCATGTGGCTGACCAGGTTTGATCCCTGAGGTACCATATGGTCCCTTGAGCACCGCCAGGAGTTATTCCTGAGTGCAGAGCCAGGAGTAACCCCTGAGCATCACTGGGTATGACCCAAAAAGATAAAAAAGAAAAGTATAGCTTGCAGTCACTCCTTATTTGGGTCTTTTTGTTTGGGGGGACCACACTAGGCAGTGTAATGGGTTTATGGGCTCCCTCCCTGCTCTGTGCTGGCCCTTTGGGCCCCTCTTCGGCCCCCCCCTATTGCTATCACTCCCTTTTCATACTTTGAGCAATCAAGTTACTGGAAGACATGCCCATGCTCATTTTCCAGGGATCAAAAGTCCTTGCACATCTGAAAAGACTGGATGGCATGATGACATTTGGTGTATGAACAGAAGGTACTAAGAAAGTCTTACAACTAGGGGATCTTGGAGGTAGGGGGCTCTGGGAGAGGATTGGGTGGTGGGAATGCCGTAGGAAGGAGGAGGGGGAGTTCACGGCAGGTGATGGGCGAGGAGCTGGTCTGAGTAGAGGCTGTTCTATTGAAAATAAAACTAAAAAGCCAAGCGGAGGGAGGGGAAAACTTTAACAATAAGGACAAATCAGCCAAGAGGGACAGCACAGGATTCAGTGGGCTCACTGGGTCCCCTTCTAGAGTGGCAGGGCTGAGAGATCCAGCGCACTGTTTGTTCTCAGAGTGGAAGGAAAAGCTGGTCAGAAGCTAGTGAGCAGGACCAGGGGAGCCCTCAGCAGGTGGAAGGGCACTGGTTTCCACACCAAATGCACGGGTCCCGGACAGGCTCCCAATTCTGGGGGCACTCACTTGGGCAGGCTTCCTGTGTGCTGGGGCCTCTGCCCCTCTCCCACCTTTCCGATCCACCTGTCTGGTCTTCCTGAGCTCCTCCGTGGAGGAGCTTTTGCTAAATTTAGGTCCTGCCCTATGTTTCACCCTATGAAGTACCCTCTAGTTTCCAATATTGTCCATCCAAGTGCTACAGTGATCATATTTGGACAATGGTGACTGACCATGTGCTGCCTGAAGACAGTAGCACATCCCTGTTAGTGTAGATTCAAACTGGGGTCTTTTAAAACCACAATTCAATTGCTATGTGGAAGTACTAGCAAGGGCTAGAGCACCAGCCCCATCTCCTACCTCTTGTTTTTGAATCACCGTGCATTGGACACCTCCTACCCTCTAAGGTGCCCCTGCCCTTTCCTAGTGAGCTGTTGCCATCTGTCTTGATACTTACCCAATTCCTAAAGCCAGTGGCCTTGAGAGAATATCAGGGCACTTGCTTCAGGAGTCAGAAAACCTGGGCTCACTGTTGTTTTCACCACGGAGTTACCCGCACGTCCTTTAGGATTGCACCTTAATCCTGAATGTCAAATTGAAGGGGCTGAATTATGATGCACAAAAGATTTCAATAGTCTACAGTCAGAGAGGCAGTATAGGAGATAAGACACAGCCAACACCTTTTGAGCCCTGGTAGCACATATGGTTCCCTGCCAGGGTTATTCATGAGCACAGAGTCAAGAATAGCCCATAAGCACCTCTGGGTGTGGCCTCAAAACAAACAAGCAAACAAAAAATCAATAGTCTAAAAGGAGGGACTATAATTATCAATATTAAATTTAAAACAATAAACAAAAAATTGAAACAATTGGTTGCAAAGCTTCGGTGCTGACAGAGACCTGGCATCACTGTTCCTGTAGGAAAGGTACAGGTGTGCCTGGTTCAGCTCAGGCTGCCAGCATCACTCACTTTGCTCAGCAATGTTGAGAGAGAGAGAGAGAGAGAGAGAGAGAGAAAGAGAGACTTTTCTTCCAGAATAAGGCAGGTTAGAATCTCATGTTACTTTGCTCTGACCTGGCTCTGGCATTTCCTGCCTCCAGAGTCACTCTCAGGCCTCTATATTCTTCTCTCAGACTGACTTGTAATCGGCGTGATCGTAGAATCTAGGCCAGGAAAGGACCCAGTGGTGAGTGTATACCTTCCATGTTTGAGATCCTAGGATCGCTCCTTGTTACTGCAAAACCGGAAGTCTGATTTTGAAAGTGCTCTGTGGATTACAAACCTGTGGGTGCCTGTTATTCTCAGGATATGGGCTACCATAATCTCATTCATGATCAGGCCCTGCTGCCACCCCACCTTGCCCCAATTTATCTCTGCTCCTCCACTCACCAACAATCTTGGCTCTGATAGTTCCAAACCACAGGCAGTCCTCACAGCACCTGGCCTTTCTCTCTCCTCCCCTAGATGCACTTACACACACACACACACACACACACACACACACACACACACACACACACACACACCTCCTAGCCCATCAGTTTCTGCACCTACAACATCTTGGGCTTGCTTCTGTCTTAGCATTGCCTCTAACTTACCCAAGCGTTTGAGAGTCCTCCCTTCTCTCACGCTAAGACAGCCTCTCTGGACTCCAGAGTTCAGGCTACACCTTTTCTCGGCATCCGCAGGATAAGAGTCAACAGGTAGACATTCAGTCAACAGCTGCCCCAGCGATGGAATAACCAACCATCCAAGTGCATTCAGAGAAGGGTCACTGTGGAAATGAAGTTAAATGATATAACTGAAGAAGCCAAGACAGATTAGCCTGAACAGGCGAGCACTAGGAGAGGTACATTAACTCATCGTCATGTCAAACGCTGCTATGGGGAAGTGGGCTAGTTCTGTAGACATGCCAAGAATCTGTGAGATGGAGGGTGTGTGTGTGTGTGTGTGTGTGTGTGTGTGTGTGGCTGTGCGTCAATCTTCTGTGTATGTGTATGATAATATGAAAGCAAAGAAGGAGATCACGGTGACATCTGTGGACATTTAGTGGAGGAAAGCAGCCTTGAGACAGCAGTTGTCTGCCCATCCTGATGATCTAAAAGTGCTCCTTGCACCCCTGACAATGCTCAAGGAGGTATGTCATTGGTGGTGGTGCTCTTATATGAGTCAGGGGCTAAGCAGGTGTCCTTTGTTCATCCTAGCTTGATGCCTAGGTTGGTGGCCAGAGTGGTTTCATGCTTGAGGCACAGTAAAAATAATAAATAAAGTATTCCTTGTAGGAGCCGGAGAGAGATAGTGCAATGGATAGGGCACTTACCTTGTATGCAACCAACCAGTATCCCATAACATTCCCCAAGCCACACCAGGAGTGATCCTAAGTGCAGAGCTAGGAGGAAGTCCTTAGCACTGCTGGTTCTGACCCCCAAAGCAAACATAAAGAACCACACTGGCTCAGGGTGTGGTTGGAAGCGTTCTTGAGTTTGGGGGATGGTTGACCTAATTCATAGGCAAGGTCCCATAGAACATAGATTCTAAGACCTGCAGGCTCCCTAAGTGTGACCTCACCCTGGACCACCACACCATCTAGAAACCGGCACGTTCTCATCTCTGACTTCTCTCCCTTAGCAGCTTCAGTGCACTTCACCTATTTCAAGTCCACCCATGACACCTGGTCCATGTCGTTTTTCTGTAATGGAGAAAGACAATGCAGCCGGAGAAGCCATGAAAGCTGGCCAAGATTCCATGGCTGAGAGTCTGTAAATAAAAAAGAACTACTTTCTATTCATTCATTCATTCATTCATTCATTCATTCATTCATTCATTCGGTTTTGGGGTCACATTTGCCTGTGCTCAGGGCCAACTCCTGGCTCTGTATTCAGGGATCATTTCTGGTGGGGCTTGGGAGATCATGTAGGTTGCCAGTGACTGAACCTGGGTTTGGCTGCACGCAAGCCAGGCTCCTCCACCTGTACTATTGCCGGGCTGTACTATTGCTCCACACCCCCAAGAGACAGACTCTTAACAGGAAACAGAGTTCTCAAGCTGATGGTATTAACACAGATGGCTTTTCCAGATCCCAAAGCATCCTGTGTAGGCATGTGTTTCTTACCATCTCACCTACCTACATTTTACATCCAAAGTTCCAGAACTCGAGGTACCCTACCTCCCTGGGGTGTGCGGCTGGCCGAGGCGGGCGCCTGGGGCCGTGGTAGAGCCCCAGGTCTCGGCAGAAGGTGGAACTACAACCCCCAGAAGTCCGAGCGGAACCGGAAGTAAACGGTCGCTTTGAACTCTCACACCGGCCTGACTCCATCTCAGGTACCCTACCTCCCTGGGGTGTGCGGCTGGCCGGGCGGGCGCCTGGGGCCGTGGTAGAGCCCCAGGTCTCGGCAGAAGGTGGAACTACAACCCCCCAGAAGTCCGAGCGGAACCGGAAGTAAACGGTCGCTTTGAACTCTCACACCGGCTGACTCCATCTCAGGTACCCTACCTCCCTGGGGTGTGCGGCTGGCCGGGCGGGCGGCTGCTAACGCGGCTGCTTATTAATAGAAAAACTAGGAATTTCAACACCAAGGGAAGGTAATACCCTCAAGAAAAAAGAAACAGTACACCAGAGGAATCTATCCCTGAATACCACAACACCATGGGGAAACAACGCAGATCCCCAGCTCGAAGAACAGATGAAGGAATCGACCCTGAAGACTCAAAAAAGAATACAGATGTGCATGATCTCTCTGACAGTGAAATCAGAGAAGAAATTGGTAGGATGTTTAAGGAGCTCAACGAAAAAAATTGAGCAGATGTCCAATAAAATACAGGAGAACATAAACGAAGCAGTTGAAAGGGCTGTCAATAAACTACGGGAGGAAATGAGAGCAGAAATGAGAACCATGCAAATAGAAATATCATCGCTTAAAAACTCAGTAGACGAAATGAAAAACACAATCGGGGCTCTGAATAGTAGGATGACAGCAGCGGAAGAGAGAATCAGTGAAACTGAAGATGAGCTGCAGAAAGCACTCAGAGATCTACATAAGTTGGAAAAAGACCGGATAATGGATCAGCAACGAAACAGAGAACAATGGGATGAAGCCAGGCGGAACAACATAAGAATCATAGGAGTCCCAGAGGGACAGGAAAGTAACCCCAAGGAAATTAAAACAGTTAAAAACATCCTGGCTGAAAAGTTCCCGAGTTAAGGGACGAAGGCATCCAGATCCAAGAAGCTCGATGCGTACCAGCAAGAAGAGACCCCAATAGAAAGACCCCAAGACACATCCTAGTCAAAGTAATGGATGCCATAGACAGAGACATAATTCTTCAGGCAGCAAGATCAAAGAAGGAAATTGTATACAAAGGAGCATCCATTCGACTTTCAGCAGACTTCTCAGAAGACACCCTCCAAGCCCGAAGGCAGTGGTGGGATATAGTGAAAAAACTTAATGAAATGAATGCCTCAGCAAGAATTCTTTATCCGGCTAAACTCTCGCTCAGATTTGAAGGACAGATATACAACTTCTTGGATAAACAACAGCTTAGGAACTTTGTAAAATCAAAACCAACCTTAAAAGAAGGACTGAAAGATCTACTATAAGACGAGACATAACCCAAAAGAACAACCAACCTATTCAGAAAAATGGCACAAAATCCCATGACAATAATCTCTCTCAATGTCAATGGTCTAAATGCACCAGTTAAGAGACACAGAGTGGCACAATGGATCAAAAAATTGAATCCGACATTCTGCTGCCTTCAAGAAACACACCTGAACAATCGGAGCAAAGACAGGCTCAAAATAAAAGGCTGGAAAACAATCCTTCATTCAAACAACCCATCCAAAAAGGCTGGGGTAGCCATACTGGTATCTGACAACATAGACTTCAGGCTGAAGAAGGTCAGAAGGGACAGTGAAGGTCACTTCTTAATAGTCAAGGGATGCATATATCAGGAAGAGATCACGCTATTAAACATATATGCACCCAACGAGGGGCCAGCAAAATACCTAAAACAACTACTAATAGACTTCAAAGAAGACGTTGACAGCAACACAATTGTAGTTGGAGACTTCAACACTGCTCTATCAACCCTTGATAGATCAACAAGATTGAAACTTACCAAGGAAATACTGGCCCTAAAAGAAGAGAGTGGAAGAAAGAGGGCTGGTAGACATATACAGGGCATTTCATCCCCAAAAAGCTGAATACACTTTCTTCTCCAGTGCACATGGAACATACTCCAAAATAGATCACATGCTAAGCCATAAATCATACCTCCATAAAATCAAGAAGATAGAAATTGTGCCAACTACTTTTTCAGACCATGAGGCACTGAAAATAGAAGTTAATTGTACACAAAAATGGAGACCAATACCAAGTACCTGGAAACTAAACAGCTCACTGCTGAACAACCAGCAAGTCATAAAAAGAAATCAAAGAGGAAATCCAAAGATTCCTGGAAACAAATGAGACTGAAGACACGAATTACCAGAACTTGTGGGATACAGCGAAAGCAGTGTTAAGAGGCAAGTTCATAGCTCTTCAAGCATTCATCAGAAAAGAAGAAAAGGCCATCATAAACAGTCTGACTTCACAACTTAAGATCTTAGAGAGTGATCAACAAAAGGAGCCCAACCCAAGCAGAAAGAAAGAAATAATAAAACTTAGAGCAGAAATCAATGAGATGGAATGTCAAAAAACAATCCAGAAGATCAACGAAACCAAAAGCTGGTTCTTTGAAAAAATAAACAAGATTGACAAACCACTTGCAAGACTTGTAAGAAAAGGAAAAGAGAGAACCCAAATAAATAGAATCAGAAACAAAAACGGGGACATCACAACAGAAACCACAGAAATTCAAAAGATCATCAGAGATTACTATGAGAGCCTGTACACCACAAAACAAGAAAACCTAGAAGAAATGGACAAATTCCTGAATTCCTATAGCTTCCCAAGTCTGCAACAAGAAGATTTGGAATACCTCAACAAACCTATCTCCATCGAGGAAATAGAATCGGTAATCAAAAGTCTCCCCAAACACAAAAGCCCAGGTCCAGATGGATTCACCAATGAATTCTACAAAACCTTTAAAGAGGACCTACTCCCAATTCTTTTTAAGCTCTTCCGGCAAATTGAAGAAACAGAAACACTCCCAAATAGCTTTTACGAGGCACATATCACCCTGATACCCAAAGCAGACAAAGATGCCACAAAAAAGGAAAACTACAGACCAATCTCCCTAATGAATACAGATGCTAAGATCTTCAACAAAATACTAGCAAATAGAATCCAAAGAGTCATCAAAAAGATTATACACCATGACCAAGTGGGATTCATCCCGGGAATGCAAGGTTGGTTCAACATTCGCAAGTCAATCAACATAATACATCATATCAACAAAAAGAAAAATAAAAAACCATATGATCATATCAATAGATGCAGAGAAGGCATTTGACAAGATTCAACACCCGTTCATGATGAAAGCTCTCCGTAAAATGGGGATTGAAGGAACCTTCCTCAAGATAATCCAGGCCATCTACTACAAGCCCACAGCGAGCATCATTCTCAATGGGGGAAAAACTGAAAGCCTTCCCCTTAAGATCAGGGACAAGACAAGGCTGCCCACTCTCACCACTTCTATTCAATATAGTACTGGAAGTACTTGCCATAGCAATCAGGGAAGAAAAAAGACATTAAGGGCATCCAGATAGGAAGGGAAGAAGCCAAGTTATCACTATTTGCAGATGACATGATATTATACCTGGAAAACCCGAAACTCTCTACCAAGAGGCTCCTAGAAATAATACATTCCTATAGCAGAGTAGCAGGGTACAAAATCAATACCCAAAAGTCAATGGCCTTCCTATATGCAAACAGCGAAAGAGAAGAAAGGGACATTAAAGAAACTATCCCATTCACAATTGCGCCGCAGAAAATCAAATACCTAGGAATCAGTTTGACAAAGAATGTAAAGGATCTCTACAAAGAAAACTACAAAACGTTACTTCAGGAAATAAAAGAAGACCTGAGGAAATGGAGACACATTCCCTGCTCATGGATCGGAAGGATTAACATTATCAAAATGGTAATACTCCCTAGAGCTTTATACAGATTCAATGCGGTCCCTATAAAGATACCCATGATGTTCTTCAAAGAAATTGAACAAACACTCCTGAAATTTGTATGGAATAATAAAACTCCACGAATAGCTAAAGCAATCCTTGGGAAAAAGAAGATGGGAGGTATCACTTTCCCCCAACCTCAAGCTCTACTACAGAGCAGTTGTAATTAAGACAGTGTGGTATTGGTATAGAGACAGACCTGTAGACCTATGGAATAGAACTGAGTATCCTGAAACACATTCTCAAATATACAACCACTTAATCTTCGATAAAGGAGCAAAAAATATTAAGTGGAGCAAAGAAAGCCTCTTCAACAAATGGTGCTGGGAAAACTGGGCAGCTACATGTAAAAAAATGAACTTAGACCTCCTTCTAACGCCATGCACAAAAGTCAGATCAAAATGGATTCTAGATCTCAACATCAGACATGAATCTATAAGGTACATCGAAGAAAACATAGGAGAAACGCTCTACGACATCGAAACGAAAAGTATCTTTAAAGATGACACACCACTTACCCAGGAAATGGAAGCAAAGATAAACAAATGGGATTATATAAAACTAAAAAGCTTCTGCACCTCAAAAGAAACGGTGACCAAGATACAAAGACAATCCACAGAGTGGGAAAGGATATTCACCCAATACCCATCTGACAAGGGGTTAATATCCAGGATATATCAGGCACTGGTAGCACTCCACAAGAAAAAAACAGCCAACCCCATCAAAAAATGGGGAGAAGAAATGAACAGAAGCTTCCAAAAAGAAGAAATTCGAATGGCCAAAAGGCATATGAAAAAGTGTTCTTCATCTTTAATCATCAGGGAGATGCAAATCAAAACAACAATGAGGTACCATCTCACACCACAGAGACTGGCACACATCCAAAACAGCAAGAACAACCGGTGCTGGCGTGGATGTGGGGAAAAAGGGACTCTGATCCACTGTTGGTGGGAGTGCCGACTGGTCCAGCCCTTTTGGAAAACAATATGGGCATTCCTCCGAAAACTAGATATTGAGCTCCCATTTGACCCAGCAATAGCACTCCTGGGAATATACCCGAGAGACCGAAAAACACATAGCAGAAACACTATCTGTACTTCTTTATTCATCTCTGCGCTATTCACTATAGCTAGAATCTGGAAACAACCTAAATGCCCGAGAACAGAGGACTGGCTAAAGAAACTGTGGTTCATCTACACTATGGAATACTATGCGGCTGTCAGAAAAGATGAAATTATGAAATTTACCTGCAAATGGATGGACATGGAGACTATCATGCTGAGTGAAATTAGTCAGAAGGAAAAGGACAGATATAGAATGACTGCATTCATTAATACAACATAAATAGATACCAGTGTTTTACTAAATGTGGGAAATGGTAATGGCAGATTAAAACTCACCATTGAATATACACAAAGAGACTTAATTGATAAACTCTAAATACCTGCAGGACTAGCCACAATGTGTAAAATAAGAGGGAGAGAGATGCAGAGACAGAGAGAGAGAGAGAGAGAGAGAGAGGAAACTGGGGTACCTGCTATTAAGGCAGCATGGGGGGGTGGGCGGGAGGGGGGGGGTACATTGGTGGTGAAAATGGGGCACTGGTGGAGGGATGGGTGCTGGTATACTGTATTACAAAGAACCAATTATGAACACCTTTGTAATTATATGTTTCACCGTGGTATAATAAAAAATTAAAAAAAAAAAGATTCCAGAACTCAACCATGGCAGGTAAGTGTGAGGTCATGGGGACTGAGATCAGATAATAGATTGCCTGTGTGACTTAGGATGAGTCACGTTATCTTCATAAACACTCTTTTCTCTCCTACAAAAATGCATCTAATAACAAGCCAGACCACCCTCCCCTACTCCATGGGGCCCGCCATTTTCCACATCCGGACTTCCCTCTCGTCACAACTCCACCCAGCAGACCATACTATCACAGCCCGGATCATCGACAGCACCCTGCAGCAGTTTTTTTTTTTTCAATCCAGCCCAGGTATGCTGAACCAGAGACTCTCAGACATGGGGCAGAGCTGCTACTTGCTCTCCCTGTGCCCAGCTGCTCATGAGGTGCCTGGGAGGCATGGCGGGTTCTAGCCCTGGCCTGCCACCCCAGCAGAACCTCACAACAAGCCAGACCACCCTCCCCTACTCCATGGGGCCCGCCATTTTCCACATCCGACTTTCCTCTCGTCACAACTCCACCCAGCAGACCAGACTATTACAGCCCGGCTCGTGTGGCCCGGCCGCTAGCGGCCGCACGGTTCATCAATAAATGCTTTATTTAGAGGTGACTACAACAGTATGCTACCCACACAGCAAGCTGCTCGTGTAGTATTTGATATGCCAAATACCAGTAACATTTATATTAGGTCATTCCCGTGACCTAATATAATGGTTTGAGGCTCTTTATGTTCCTGGAGCAAGCGGATGCCTTTGGATTCTACTAGCATGAGACAGGACATATGGAGATATTACTGGTGCCCGCTCTAGCAAATAGATGATTAACGGGAAGATAGTGATAGTGATAGTGATAGTGATAGTAGAATCCATCTCACTTGGTTTGTAACAATAACATGAGGCCACAATATTTAATAAACATTTCCTGTTATTGCTGCTGGGCAGAAAAAGGACTTGAGAGAGTTGATTTCTCCTTCCAGAGCTAAGGGAATGAATGGTTTCCAGCTGTTTTCTTCCCATGAGAGCATGGATGGGCTCAAGGGGCTAGAGATGAGATCTATGGGCTTAGAGGCCCTAATCGGGGGATGATGTTTCTCCATGGTGCTAAGTGCTGTCGACTATGGTCCTGAAACACTGTCATTGATTTTTTTTAAAAATCCAGTTAATTGATTTATTTTTGTTTTGTTTTTGGGACCACACCTGGTGATAAGGTGATAATCAGGGGTTAGTCTTTTTATTCCCTTTTATTCCCGAATTATTTTATAATTTGCTATAACAAATTATAACAGTTTATTTCTTTTTTAATTAAAATTAAAAATTTTTTTCAACCACCAGTGCACATTTCCCACCACCAGTTTCTCTCCCTCCCACTCTGCCTGCCCTTACTGAAAGCGGCTTTCTCTCTCTCTCTCTCTCTCTCTCTCTCTCTCTCTCTCTCTCTCTATTCTTTTGGGCATTGTGGTTTGCAGTATATTCACTGAAGGATTATCATGTATTTACCTTTATTTCAATACTCAGTTCTAGTCTAGCGTTACCATTTCTAACCATCGTTGGCAAACTAGTCCATTCTCTATCTCATTTAACCTCTGTCACACACATATTTTGTGGTAGATTCCAACCATTAACAAGTCCTCCTGATCCCTGTTTTGCCTGGCGTTGGATATTCGTTTCATTATATATATATAATATATATATATATATATATATGTATGTATATATATTATATCCCACAAATGAATGCAGTCATTCTATACCTGTCCTTCTCCTTCTGACTAATTTCACTCAGCATGATACTCTCCATGTTCAGAGGTTCTTGACTTTGCACTCAGGAATTACCCTTATCTGTGCTTGGGACCACAGAGGATGCTGGCGAGACAAACCTATGTGCTCGGGGACCACAGGGATGCTGGGGAGCAAACCCTGGTTGACTCTGCACAGGACAAGCACCCTACGTGCTGTACGATCACTTCTGTTCCTGGTTTATTTTAACTAGTTTTGCCTCCTTTCCTTTACTGTTGTGATGACCAGGAATTGTTTTGGTTCTGGTGATCCTACACTTGGTGGCCAGCGGCTGCACACTTCAGATCAGCCCCAAGTTGAACTCCTGTTCCTGTATATTCTGGTGCAGCTGCTTATGCCATAGGGGTTGCTGTGGTGCTCACAGACATGCCTGTTGGGGATTGGGGTGGACTCAACCTCCTGGGCTCAGCGCTTCTACAAACTTAGTTACTGGACTCACTGGGGTCACACAGGTTAGCTGAGGTGCTTAGGCACATGCCCAGCTGTATCTTGGGGCTAGATGCTCCCTGGAAACCCCGCACAGCTGAATCATGAGGACAGTAGAAGCACCACAAACTGAATCCATGGCCTCACTGCTGGTAGGGCAGGTGCCTTTTGCCATAATGCTATACCCTGGGACACCACTATGTGGGTTTTTAGCACCATTTCCTCTTCGACTCGTCTGCCAGCATATAGAATTTGAATATGTTGGTGGTCACCTTTGGAATCCTTCACTTCTGTGTCTGTGAGAGGTCTTTCCTGCCTTCATGGAAATGTTGTGAGACACTCTCCCTCTGAGGGACGAGGGCGTCTGCCTGGCAACCACAGCAGCTTTTTCTCTGAGCCTCTCCAGGGGTGACTCTCATACCCAACCCCCTACTGCTGGCAGAGTCCTGGGGGCAGCACAGTTGCTGGCCCCTGTTCCAGTCTTCCCAATAAGAGACATATTCAGACTCCTGGTGGCCTGTGCTGTCACTTTCTCTGCCACTGTGGGCGACTTATTTCCCTTCCGATGGTCCCCCTGAGAAAGTGCAGGCCCCTCCAGACCTGGGGCACCACTCTTTCTTCCTTTTCCCTTCTGGCAGTTCTTTTACCTTCATGGGTTGTTGTACTGTTTCATGCCGAGGACTTGGAATCGGGTCTGTGGGCAGACACACTGAGATGCCACAGGTGTCCTGCTCAAAGTCTTTCTCCTTTCCTTTTTTCCTCCTTGTTTTGGGGCCATACCTGACTGTGCTCAGGTGTTTGCTCCTGACTCCGTGCTCAGGAATCACTCTTGGCAGTGTTGGGGGATCTTCTGTGGTGTCAGGGACTGAACCGGGATTAACTCTGTGTGTGTGTGTGTGTGTGTGTGTGTGTGTGTGTGTGTGTGGGGAGGTGCTTTTCCCACTGTGCTTTCTTTGCAGCCCTGCTTCTTTCTTACAAGCGTGTCCAGCACTGAGCCTGGAGAGAAGACCCTAAAAGGGTCATCATCGGCTGACCCTTTCTAGGACAGAGCTGGGTCTGGCGCGTCTGCCCCTTTTTTGGGTGCTGAGGTTCCCTTGGGCATCTGCAGGTGTCGCCCTGCACACCCCTCTTCTCACTCAGCAATGGGTGGCGGGGATAGGGGAGGGCTTTGGTTCAACCCCCTCTAGGACCCTCAACTAGAAATAAGTGTGCCTGGCTTGGGTTTTTTGTTTGTTTGTTTGGTTGGTTGGTTGGTTGGTTTGGGGCAATTGTGTTGCACTTTGCAACTCCTTGCTTACTCCTACTCTGTGCTCTGAGGTCACTGGATGCAAGGTGCCAGCTTACCTCTGCCCTCTGGGCTTTCTGCACCCAGGGATTCTTGAAACTGGAGAGTTTTATGATGAGAACAAACATTCATAGTTTTGCAAAGCAGAATAATATTGCGCGAAAGGAAGGTTAAACTCAAACAGTAATTGAATTGTTCAGCAACAACAACAACAACAACAACAACAGCAGCAGCAGCAACAACAGCAGCAGCAGCAGCAACAACAACAACAAAACCTGCCTCCCAGAAGGAAACGATCAAACTCCCCAGGGGCTGGGGGCTTTTGGGTTTTCTTTTATTTTACCCTTACCAGCCGCACCAGTTCTATTTCTGCTAATGTGACCCCTGGGACTGTGGATTGTGTGTTCCGTCTTTAAGGAGAGCCAGGGGCAGCTGCAGGGGTGGGGGTGGGGACTTTCTCCGTGCAGTCTAAATTCTCACCCAGGGGCTAACACAGCTCTCTGTAGAGGGCTAAACTGGGAATCGAATTGCCTGTGTCCAATCTGTTGCTGGGAAGTGCGGCGCGCAGTGTGCACCAGGCAATCCACATACTTTCCACCTAGATGCCTATGCAGCAATCAGAAGCTCTGCCTTTTAATTAGCTCAGGAGGTGCAGGCTCTCGGTGGGTGTGTGCTCACCAGCTGTGCTTTTCGGGAAGTTCTCAGGTCTGTGCCTGCCTGTCTACTTCCCGGGCGTGTGGGGTAATTACAGAGCCCTTTGCGCGCTTTGCTTGTTTTGGACGCTTGTGCCCCGACGTCACCCCACAGGACCCAGGAGCTTGCGGGGCGGAGGAGCTCTCTGTGCCTGCGCACATAGATCCCCCAGGTACCAGGATGCTCGGTCCCCGCAGCCTGCGGGCGAGTGGAATGCGGGAGAATGAGAACCCTTTGCACCCAGGGGTGGACCCAACACGGAATCAGCGTCCAGGGAGAAAGAAGGGAGCGCGAGGAAGGGGAACTCACATTGTCTCTCCTCAGCACCGCCCCTTTCTCCGCCTGCCAAGCCCTGTGAAACTGGAGACCCCAAAGAAAGAGGCTTCTGCCCAAAGAAAGAGGCGCTTCCCACTCCCCGGGCGGGGAGTGGGAGGGGATGGCCGTGGGCTGAAACCTAATCTCCCCGGTCTTTTACGGTCACCCCGTGCCCTCCAGACAGTGCCTTATTTTACTGGGCCCTGTGCGTGATCAGACAGCGCTTTCAGCTCCAGTTTTAGCTTCCAATGGCCGAGGCTCACCCCTCCTCCTCCCTCTAGAGGGCGCAGGCTGAGGGGGTCTCTCTCAGACCCTGATGGCTTTAGCCACTTTCCAGCACCCCATCTTCTCAGTGTCCCTGTTAGCTGAAATAAAAACTTATTACAGCAGGAGGAAAACTTCATTGTTTTCGGGGTTAAGGCTGCCTGGAGGAAGAAGTTAGTGCGGAGAGAGAATACCCCCCGCTCAACCGACCCATTTGTTTGGATAGCTCAGTGCGCAGGCCTAGGTTTGGGGGTGCTACCAGGGTCACACTCAGTGGTCCTGAGGGAGACCCCTACAGGGCAGGGGTCTCTTCCTCCTTGTAAGGCCTGAGCTCCTTTGAACTGTCTCTCCCACCCCTACCTACCCACAGAGAGAGACTTTTGATTCCCTGTTTTCCAGTATCCTAGCAGTGGAAACCCTGGTTGTTGTACCAGTATCACAGGGGGACTGTTTTCCACAGACGTTTTTTGTCCTAGTAACATTTTCAAAGTAGCAAAACATTTGTCCTTGATGAATAGGTGGAAAATGTCAACACCCTGTGAAAACAAGAAACACTCTTGCTCTGAGGCAGGAAACCAGCTGAGGTGCTGGGAGGGAGGAAATGCAAAGTGATAGACACAGAAACTTCCCAAAGAGCCGGACAGACGTTTGGCTTCCGTCTCTACAGCTGCTATTTGTCGGAAGTTCCCAGATTTTTGGCCCACCTCATCCTTTTCAGAAAAAATCACTCTGCCCCCTCTACCCCTCACCCCTCCCCTGAAATCTGCCTTCCTTTTCTCTTGTACTTGGGTGGTGGGAAGGGGCAGCTCATTGCTCAAGAGCTGCTCCCAGGGTGCGAGGAACCATGCAGAGCTGCAAATCAAACCCCAGCCTCCTGCATGCAAAGCCTGACTGCAGCCCTCCGATGACTTCCGTGGCCTTATAAATCTATGTTTGCGGGCGACAGTCCAGTGGGCAGGGCATTTGCCTTGTATGCAGCCGACCAGGGATCAATCCCTGGCATCCATATGGTCCCCTGAGCACTGCCAGGAGTAATTCCTGAGTGCAGAGCCAGGAGTAACCCCGAGCATCACTGGGTGTGACCCAAAAGAAAAAACAAATCTATGTTTAAGCAAACAAGCAGAAAGCACCCCTTGGGTGGATCCAGCACCCCAGGCAGTGGGAGGGGGCAGTATTGCACCCTCAGGGAAACCGCTGCACTTGTCTCAGTGTTCAACCGGCAAGGGGCTAGAATGGAGCTGGGCCGAGCTGTGGGCCTCCCATAGCCTGAAAGTGAGATTTCTTTGTATGATGAGAGCAGGCAGACACAGAAAAGCTCTGCAGAGTCCCCTCCCCTGTGCTATGGCACTGCACTGTCCAGATGACCCTAGAAGTTCCACACTCACTTTCCAGCCGCATCCCCCAGGCTGCAGTGCTCCTCCTGTGCTGATTTCATCCTTGGCGTGGCACCCGCTGCTAGATTCCTCCTCTCTGCACACCTGCCTCAGGGGCAGCTGTTCTTACCCCTCCTGTGCCATTTGTCTTGCTTGGCCGGAGCCTCCCGCTGCCCCTCTTCCTGGCATTTGGTTGCATGGGGGCACTGTGCTCTGCAAACAGCCTTCACTAACGCCCGTGTCAGTCAACTCTCAACCGGCTCCGACTTGCTCCCCAACCCTCTTCAGTTCCAGCACCTCCTGTCGCTTTTGCACAGATTGAACTCAGAGGCTGCAGGGCGCCAGCCCCACCAGCTCCTTGCCCTTAAGAAACGGAGACTGAAGCGGAGCACAGACAAGAGGCTCCAGCACCCTTCCACATGCATACAGGGAGATAACAAAGTGATATGGATTTTTTTCATTAGTTTTTTTTTTCTGCTTTTTTGAGTCATACCCGGCAATGCTCAGGGGTTCTCCTAGCTCTGCACTCAGGAACTACTCCTGGTGGTGCTTGGCGGACCATAAGGGATGCAGGGATCAAACCCAGGTTGGCTGCATGCAAGGCAAACACCCCCTACGTGCTATGCTATGGCTGCGGACCTAGACATTTTGTTAATTTTGTTTTTACATGTGACTTTTTTTGTCCTGTTCACCTTTAATTTTCTGTGTTTGATTGGTTTCTCCCTTCTCCTTGTTGCTGGCAGGGTGACATGTCTGTTGTGGTGCTCCCGGGGCTCACACACTTGCTGGCAGTTCCTCCTGAGGGTGCAAATACGGGGTGGGTGTAAATGCAGGGGACCACAGTCTGCAGTGCACTGTGTTCTTCCCCGAGCACACCTAGGGCCCTGGCACTTTCTCTTCCTTGGTTAGTTTGGATATTGTACTCTGTGGAGCCATCTCTGGCTTCCAGTCAACATCTTTCATGCAGTGTTTGTGTGCTGAAAGACTTGGGGCTGCTGGGGTGAAGGAAAGCTTCTGGCATGATCTAAGCGGGAGACCAAACTGAGCCATCAGAAATACAGAAGTCTGTGTGTGTGTGTGTGTGGGGGGGTGTAGGCTATCCTGGACAATCTCAGTCATGGTGCTGATAAGGACCAGGCTGCCAGCTGCCTTTCCAGCCAGACTGAGAGGCAGAGCGTGCCCAGGGAGCCAGCACTAATGCGTTGTCTGCCTTCGTGAATTCTTTCCTGACAGGAATGCTGTTCATTCCTGCTGTTGGTCCCCAAATTCTGTCCAGAGTCCTGACTGGGTGAGGCTCACCGTCTGAGGCTGAGTGCATCTACCTGTCCAAACTCAGCCCTGAGTTCTCTCCTTTTCTCTCCTCTCCTTGGTCTCCTGGTTCTTTAGATAACCATAGGATCCTTCCATTTTTGATGGTATCAGCCATAATCTTGTCATGATAAACTGATTGTGCTGGATCTTTTTAAGTCTATCAGTTGAAGATTTCCAGGAATTTTTCTAGTACTTATCTGATTAACCAGGGCAATTCACTAAGCCCTCAAGTAATGCAATCTACTTTAAGCTTCAAGACTTTGGAACAAAGGCACTTAGGCAAAAGGGCCTCAGATAAAAATTCCCAGTACAACAAAGGCTCTATTGAAGAAACTGGGGACTGGGGAAGAGAGATAGAGAGAAGGAGAGGGAGAAGGAGAGGGAGAGAAGAGAGAGAAGAGAGAGAGAGAGGGGAGGAGACAGAGAGAGAGAGAGACAGAGACAGAGACAGACAGGGACAGACAGACAGAGAGACAGAGACAGAAAGAGAGAGAGAGAGAGAGAGAGAGAGAGAGAGAGAGAGAGCTTAGGACTGAATTATGCACAGGTCAGGAAGCAGGTAGTTCAATAAAGGCAAGGTGTGGCAGAGTGAAAGAGGCCTTTTCTGTTGAATAAGCCAGAGTGCCATTGTTTGGTAGCCACAATCATGATGCACAAGAACTAAGAGTGATCCATAAGAAATAAAACAGTACCTGCCAGTCATGTTATATTCAGGGTGGGGGCATGGTTGGGACAAAGAATTTTCTGTTTGAGAATTTATATTTTAGGGTTTAAACCATGTGATTGCATTACTCTTATAAAACACTATTTGAGGGTCTGAAGAGACAGAACAAGGCTTAAGGCACTTCTCTTCATGATTCTGATTCCAATTCAAATCCTCTGAGCATGGCTAGGGGTCACTCCTGAGCACAGTCAAGAATGGCCCGGAGCTATCATTATTTGCAGATGACATGATATTATACTTAGAGAATCCTAAACTCTTGACCCAAAAACTCTTAGAAACAATAGATATGTATAGTAGAGTGGCAGGGTACAAAATCAATACCCAAAAGTCGGTGGCTTTCCTATACACAAATAACAAAAAAGAGAAGAAAGAGATATTAAGAAATTGATTCCATTCACAATTGTACCACAGAAAATCAAATACCTAGGAATCAGCTTAACCAAGTGTGTAAAGGACCTTTACAAAGAGAACTACAAGACACTGCTTCAAGAAATAAAAGAGGACACTAGGAAATGGAAACACATTCCCTGCTCATGGATGGGGAGAATTAACATTGTCAAGATGGTAATACTCCCTAGAGCTTTGTACAGATTCAATGCGGTTCCTATAAGGATACCCATGACATTCTTTAAAGAAATTGACCAAACACTCCTGAAATTCGTATAGAATAAAAACCCCCACGGATAGCTAAAGCAATCCTTGGGGAAAAAGAAGATGGGAGGCATCACCTTTCCCAACCTCAAACTGTACTACAAAGCAGCAGTAATTAAAACAGCATGGTACTGGAATAAAAACAGACCTGTGGATCTATGGAATAGAGTTGAGTATCCCGACACCCACCCTCAAACACATGATCAGTTAATCTTTGATAAAGGTGCAAAGAGTCCAAACTGGAGTAAGGAAAGCCTCTTCAACAAGTGGTGCTGGGAAAACTGGACAGCTACATGTAAAAAAATGAATTTGGATCTGTGTCCAACACCTTGCACAAAAATCAGATCAAAATGGATTAAAGATTTCAATATCAGACCTGAATCCATAAAGTACATTGAAGAAAATATAGGAAAAACCCTCCATGACATTGAAGCTAAAGACATCTTCAAAGGTGAAATACCATTAACAAAGCAACTAGAAGAAAAGATAAACATATGGGACTACATGAAACTAAAGAGCTTCTGCACCTCGAAAGAAACAGTGACCAAGATAGAAAGACAGTCCACAGAATGGGAAAGAATATTCACCCAATACCCATCTGATAAGGGGTTAATATCCAGGATATATCAGGCACTGGTACAGCTATATAAGAAGAAAACAAACAACCCCATAAAAAATGGGGGAGAAGAGATGAACAGAAACTTTGACAAGGAAGAAATTTGAATGGCCAAAAGGCATATGGAAAAAATGCTCATCATCACTAATCATCAGAGAGATGCAAATCAAAACAACAATGAGATACACCTCACACCACAGAGACTGGCCCATATTCAAAAGGGTAAAAGCAACAAGTGCTGGCGTGGATGTGGGGAAAAGGGGACTCTCATACATTGTTGGTGGGAATGTCGACTTGTACAACCTTTCTGGAAAACAATATGGACATTCCTCCAAAGACTAGAAATTGAGCTCCCTTTTGACCCAGCCATACCACTCCTGGGAATATACCCTGGGAAGTCAAAAACACACAGTGGAAACACAATCCGCACTTTTATTTTCATAGCAGCACTGTTCACAATAGCCAGAACCTGGAAACAACCAGTATGCCCGAGAACTGATGACTGGATAAAGAAACTTTGGTACATCTACACAATGGAATATTATGCAGCTGTTAGGAAAAATGAAGTCATGAAATTGCCTATAAATGGATGGACATGGAAAGGATCATGTTGGAGTGAAATTAGTCAGAAGGAAAGAGAGAGACATAGAATGACTGCATTTATTTGCATGACATAAATATATCAGGTGGTCTTACCATAAGTGGAAATTACCGGAAATGTGAGGGAGTCAGAGGTTAGGTTAGAAAGAGAAGGGAACATGTGTGAATAAATGTCGAAAGGGCTGATACCAACATAGAACTGAGCATTAAATACAGGCAAAAAAATGCACATGATGGCTTCCAAGTGTATGTAGTGCAACCCACAATGTGTAGGAGAAGGAAGGGAGAGAGGAGGAGAGAAAAGAGATAAAAGAACCTGCCATTTAGGCAGGCTATGGGAGGTGGGGAGGGAATTGGGGACATTGGTGGTGGGAAATGGGCACTGGTGGAGGGCGGGTGCTGGAACACTATGTGACCAAAACCTCCAAACATGAACAACGTTGTAATTGTATATCTCATGGTGGTATAATAAAATGTTTAATTTAAAAAAATACTGAAAACAAAAAAAAAAGAATGGCCCCGAGCACCTCTGTGTAGGATCCAAATCCCTAACCGCCAAATGAAATGAAATATTAAAAGAGAACCAGGGAGATAGTACAGGGGATAAGATGCTTTCCTGGCATGTGGTCCACCCTGGTTCAAACACTGAGTACTGCTTATGATCTCTCAGGACCACCAGGAGTGATCCCTGAGCACAAAACCAGTTTTAACACCTGAGCACCACCAGGGACTGCTCCCAAACCCAAAACCTCCCCATTCCCAAAGCTAAAATAGTCCAGTGCACTATTAAACCAAGGGCTTAATATTCCCAAATATAACTAGTGGAAAATGTCACATCTTGTACTTCTCTTTCTTCCATGTCTCTAATCTGGAGGTTTGTAACCCAAGGCCAAGGATTTGTCATCATTTCCTATTTTCTCTAAACACCACAGAACAGCAAGACCGTCTGATGTTTGTTCTTCCTTTGATTTAACATAATGTCCTTTAGTTCTGTTCAAGTTATAGCAAATTGCCAGATTTTATCTTTTCTTAGAGCTGTGTAATATTTCATTGTGTATATATGCCACAGTTCCTCCTTGCGGGCATCTGTCATTGCATGCTTCTGTAGCTGTGTTGGGTTGTTTCTATCTTGTGATCTTAGTGCTGTTTCTATCTTGTGTTCTTAGTGCTGCATTGGACTGGGTGCCCAAGCATCTTTTCAAATTAACGTTTTCTGGGGTAGTTGCCAAGAAATGCTCTAGCTGGAGTTGCCTGATTTTCATCTGATACAAAACTATTAAGATTCAGGAGGGAAATAGCAGGACTGTGCATGGAAACAGGGGGCTTAGGGGCTGGGGAGACTAAGGCCCTGCAGGGTTTGGTAGCTAGTGATGCACCCAGAAGAGGGAGCATCCCCATCACCCTGTGGTTCTGACTCTCTGATGGGTGGACAGCCTGATGGGTCAGTGGAAGGAGAAGCACCAGGCCAGAGAGCTGCTGAATGGAGAGCATCTGAGCAGGAACCCCAAACTCGGGAATCATGGAATTCAGAGGGAGTGGGGTCCTGGGAAGAGCAGGTGGGCTGAGAGGAGGAGAGGCAGAGAGAGGAGACCCCTGGGATATCCCTTGGAGAGAAGCTCTGAGGCTGGATGTTCTGAAGGAGAGTGGCAAAGGACAGGAGCCTCTCAGGAGAGTGGTCAACAGCCTCGATGGTCAGTTGCTGACCTTGGCCTTCAGTCCTGCCCCTCAGAATGCCAATCAGAGGCATTCACATTCACAATGACACCTGATACCTGGGTCCAGGATCAAGGCTTGAGCCCTCAGTGGGCGGAGCCAGGTTAGTATCAGAAGGGGTAGGATGGGGTGGGATGGAGTGAGATGGGCCCAGGGGTGGGTTCAGGGGCTGCTGACTGAGCATTCGCATTATCTTACTGCTCCATCTTTGTTCTTTAGGCCACACCCACAGTGCTCAGGGCTTACTCCTGGCTCTGTGCCTCAGAGATCATTCTGCTTTATTTTTTCTTTTCTTGTTTTGGGTCATACCCGTTGATGCTCAAGGTTATTCCTGGCTCTGCACCCAGGAATTACTCCTGGTGGTGCTCAGGGTACCATATGGGATGCTAGGGATGGAACCTAGTTGGTCACATGGAAGGCAAACACTCTCCCTGCTGTACTATAGCTCTGGCCCCTCATTCTAGTGGTATCATGGTGCTGAGGTTAGTACTAGGATTAACCACATGCAAGGCCAGTCCTTAACTATCTCTGTGCCTCATCCCTGTCCATCTTTAGCTGTGGCTCAGTTATAGCTTGACATTGCCCGCCACAGACTATTTACACAGCGGACACTGAGGGGGACCAAATATTCAACACTAGCTCACCAGTGCAGAGGTGGGGAATAAAGGGTGCATTTATGC